>JAAAKG020195988.1:0-24089 GCA_010014905.2 Druon quercuslanigerum
AGAAAAAAAGGTCCATTCGACTTTTGACACGGTATCGTAATCCCACTGCAGGACTCAACCTTTTTGTCTATTGTTTACAGATAAAAAAAGAATACGATGAGGCACCCTATAGAGTTTCCTCTAGTGGCCGCCAGGCTTCGCGTTTTCGCCGATGAAATTGACAGCTGAGCTGAGTCCTGCGTTATGAGAGCAGGTTTATATTTAGTTGAAATAATTTTATTTATATCTTTAATTTCTAAATTAAGTACTTTAACGTATTTTCCTGTCAGCTCTTGCATTTCTCAAAGTTCGAGGCCGATATTTTATGTATTAAAAAAGTTTGATGGTTCAAAAAATTTCGAGGTTCGGAAAAAAGGTAAGCCAAAGCGGAAATAATTTTTAGTGAATTTCCTCCTCAAATGAAGTACCTTAACGTACTGTATTGTACTCTAATGCATTTCCCAAAGTTTTAGCTCGATCTTTTTTTAAAAAAAAAGTTAATCTTAACAAACAGTTCAATTTTTAACGATTTGAAATTTTTCTGTTTTCAAAATTTATTACTCCAAATTTCAAGACTTAAATCCCACCGTATTGAAAATTATTCTTATTTCATAGTTGAAAATGTTTAAAAATTAAATTTTATGCGCTTTAATCAACTTTAAATTTTTATTGACCCCATTCTCAAAACTCTAATCTACAAAATATTTCAATTTTTGACGTTTTAAAATTTTTCTGTTTTAAAAATTTCAATCTGAAATAATTTCATTTAGATATTGTCCAATTTAAAAACACACTTTTCAATTTCAAACGCTTTTAATTTATTTATGATTTCTAACTTTTTATAAATAAACCTCCAAGTTTACAATTAAAAATTAAAAGACTGGAATCTTGTCGAGTTGAAATTTATTATTATTTAATAGCTGCAAATATTTAAAAATTATATTTTGAACGCTTTAATCAGATTTGAATTTTTATAGATCTCATTTTCGAAATTCTAATCTACACATATTTCAATTTTTAACGTTTTAAAATTTTTGTATTTTCTAAATTTCAAACTGAAATAACTTCATTCAGAGATTCTTTAATTTATAAAAATTCTTATATTTTAAATAGTTTAAATTTATTTGTGATATTGTGGTATTCTATTAATTATTTAGTATTATAAATGTGGGAAATATTTTAAATGTTCGAAAAATTGTTACGATTTTAAATGAAATTGAAAGATAAAGCTACTTCTGTATGTCTAGAAAAATAAACTAACCTTAAATTTTCTTTATGTGTACCTAAAACTTTAAAAACACCAAGTAATTGTACCTATTTCCTGCTGAATTAACTCCTCTGCAAATGCATGCAATGCTTCCTGAAAGTCATGGCATCTCTAATAATTTTTAAACTATTTCATTTTTTTTAAAGAATATTCGCATCAACTGTCAACATTTTGAAAACAAACCATATAGAAGAACATATCCGAGATCTCCGATTCTACCTGAGAAAATCGAAGTTTCGAATCGTGCATTTTCGGCTTACACACGAACTTGCAGTGGTAATCATTTACCTTATGTTTTGCGGCTCCCAAACGGTGGGTATGGTGGAGGTAAATTCCTAGCTCGATTTAGCAGCTCTGAAAAGAGGGTAAAATGAAGCATATGGAAGAAGAGATTAGGGTGTCGAAGGATTGGGCGGAAAGGTAGGGAAAGTTAGGATGGAGGGCAGAAAGGAGAATGAAGCGGCGGTTGTGGAATTGGAGAGCTAGGAAGAAAAATTAGGTGTAATGCGTAACAAAAATATGATAAAGGGCAAGACGGTTTCCATCGATCAAGATTTGACGAAGAAGGAAAGGGATGTGCAGACAATCCTAAACGACAGGACTAGGAAGGAGAGGAGTGAAAGGAGAGAGGCGAAGGTAGGGCATCGGAAAATAAAAATAAAGGAGAAAATGTGGGTATGGGACGAGAAGAAGCAGGTCTTGAAGGAAGTGCAGGGGAACTGGTTTCGTGGGAAGTAGGGGGATGGGAGTACAGCATGGCGGAGGGTAGTTAATGTTGTTGTACTGGAACGTAGCAAGGGTAAACAAGAAAGATGAGGATTTCTTGAGGTATACACAGGAATTTGATGTCGTGGGATTGACAGAGACGTGGGTAGAGAGAAAGAAATGGGATAAAGTAGAGCCAAAGTTGCCAAGGAGGTGTAGGTGGAGGCTACAGGAGACGTTCAGGGTAAAGAGGAAAGGAAGGGCGAGTAAGCAAATTATAACAGGGGTTAGGGATGGATTATAGGAAGAAGTTCATGGAGAAGGAGAGGGGCAGGGCGTGAAAATGAGAACAGTAAAGATAGAAGGGGTAGCATATAAGTTAGTGACTGTGAACAATAAGGGTGGGATAGAAAGGGTGAATGAAAGAGTGGATGAGGGTATGACAGTACTGTGAGAAGTAGAACACACGTATGGATGGGAGGATGGAGGTGGAAAGGGAAAGGTATTTTAGAATAAATGGATTGTAGATGAATGAAGTGAGAAGGATGCATAAGGAAGGATGGAGGGTATATGAGTTGATTAAAAGAAGCATCATGGAGAAAGAGAAGGATTATGCCAAGGGAGAGAGAGCAATACTGGTGTGAGAAAGGAGAGCAAGGTAGTCAGGAACTTATAGCGAGAATGAGATGCGGATGCATGGAGGGTTATAATATGTTCTGGTTTTCTGGATAGAAGAGGATGTGTAAATTGTGCGGGAAGCGGGATGTGAAAGTGAAGCACTGATTGGAGGAGTGTGAAGAGTTGGAAAGGAGTGGGATAATCATGGAGGTATTGTTGCATGAAAGGGGGGACAAAAGGGCAGTTGCATGGGTGAAGGGGGTGTTGGGTTAGCAGGAGAAGAAGAGAAGGAAGAAGGAAGAGGCTGGCAATGCCAGGCGAAACGAAGCGAGGAAGGCAAGGTCAGAAAAGTGAGCGGCTTAAAGATAATGCGTGGATGGATGTTACTTTTCAAGAGGTAGTAGTAAGTTAACTCTGTAAAAATGTAAATGTAAGCAAGTCAATTTTTTAAGGCCAACTGGCTGAAAAATAAACGTTTTAATATCTAACAAAAAGTAACTTCAATGTAGAAAACAAAACTATAATAATAATGTAAAAAACATTATTATTATTATAGTAGTGAGATTTCATTATAAAATTGTTATGATTCTCTAAACTTCAGAATAAAATTTTGCAATTGAAAATATTTAATCTGAATGAAATAAAAGCAATAATAGCATTGTTTAGTATTATGTTTATTTTATATTAAAATATAAACTTATTATTCCTCATACATTTTAGGGTGAATGTCCTCTTGACTCCTTTCATTTTTGGTATATGATTTTTAGAGAGGTATCACTGTCGCATGAGCTGATTGGTTTTATTTATGTGAAATATTTTCTCTAGCAAAATTTTATTCTGAAGTTTAAAGAATTACGACTTTTATTATTAAATTTCACTCCTATACAAATTATGTAAAAAAATCTTCTTTTCGAAATTAGATTAACTTTTTAGTGGCTAGAGTATTCGACCTTTTTTTAACAGAATTTTTTTATTTCGCGCATTTCTGTGCGCTGCTAGGTGTAAAATGAGCTGCGGAGAGTGCACGATGGCCACACAGACGTGAAAAAACAAAAGCTTTTTTATCCGAAGCGGCAGTCTATCTGGTTTGTTCCCCACCTCCAACAGCCCCAAAACCTGCGTTATTTTAGAGTTTGAATATAGTTTTTAACTTTTTTTTCTCGAGTTCCTTTTATTGCTGCCTATATAATTTCCGATGCTCTCTTTGACTGTACTTTTTTTTATCCTTTTTATGTTTATGCTGCTGTACCTCTATGGTCATTTTGATTAATTGTTCGTCGAATGATCCGTCACCCCAAAATTCATCTAAAAAACTTATCATATTCTGTTTATTCTTTTTATAATTTAAAAAAAATGAATAATAATACAAAATTTTGTTTGAAGTGTGAAAATTGAAGTTATAATTTTTAAATTAAGATAAACATATTTTCATGAGATGACATTTTTTAAAGGCATTTGTGGAATACAGTCGCAGCTCGGACACTGTTACTCATCGGGATTGGGCGTCGAGTTACAGGACCGTATCGACATGATTTCTGGTAGGTGCCCCTAATAGTATCTTAATAAGACTTTTTTTTTAATTTTACAATAAATGAAAGGAGAATAGAAATTCAAATGTGTATTATTCTTCTTTAGAATTAAATATTGTACACATCCATTAGCCAGAAAAACAAAATATGCAAGCATAGTTGAAATTAACAAGGTTTCGTTAGGTTATTTATGACATAATAAACATTGTTTCTTTCCTTGCTTTCTTTTTAAAATAAATATTATGCTATGTACTAAAGCTAATTGCATGCTGATTTCAAGCAATCTGTATCGTTAAAACAATGTGTTTTTTTAATTCTTCGGGCGATAAGTTCTAATTAATGTGGATTGTTTTAATTGCTACTATGAAAAACGAGTTCGATAAGATGTTTTCACTTGCCTCAATAATGTGAAGTATAAAGGTTTAGTGTAATAAAATTACATGTAACACAATTATTATTGCGTAAAACCAATAAAACTTTCAACTTCAACGTAACTTAACCTCCAACCTGCATTATCTTGACTGCTTGCGCATTAGCTAGTGTAAGCGACTTCGAGCATTTCAAAGCCCGGTAAAGATAAAAATGAAATTTTAATTAAGAAAAATTTAAATTGTACTTCTCACTTAATTTATTGTGCAAAACTGCATATTTCAGAAAAGGGGCTTCGAGGATGTAACGACACTGGGCTAATCACCTGATTCTTACAGTGTCCGCGAAACTGCTGATGACAGTGTCCGACGTGTGACAGTGTCTAAAGCTACAGTGCCCGAGGTTCGACTGTATTTGCAATGTTTACCAAAACTAACCAGACTGAATTGAATTCCTGAATAAGAGGTACAGTTTTGTTTTCACTCACGCCTACCTTTTTTCCAGTATAGCCTCTTCAGCAAAAATGCTACCCTTTATAATTTTATTTATTCTTTGCCCTTCGAGATAAAAGGAGACTACTAAAAATGGGGTAGGGTTGTATTTTCTTCTTTCACACGATGAAAAGAAAGGCTTCTGGCAACAAAATATGCTTGTATTTCCACTTTTCACATAATGGAAATAAAGGCTACTGAAATAGTGATTCTGAGTTACTGAGATATCAAATTACACAATTTTAATCATACAAGAATATTATCAGCTCTTTAAAAAAATTGTTTTTTAATAAAAAATCAATTTAATCATTGAAAGTGATAAAATGTTTAACCTATCTATTAACAAAATGTCTTAAGCAACAAATCACTCGTGTAAAAGGGCCCATATATTTGTCATACTCCCCTGAGTTGTCAAACGATTCCGCTTTGCCGAGATTTTTGCTAAATATTCCATAATGAAAGTACCCGTGGGGTTTAGTTGTTAGGGAATGCGTTAGTACTTTAGGTAAGTTAGGCTCGAATCTGGCCGCAGCCGTGTTCCTATTGTCCATAGCTATTAAGTGTGCGATTATGTACGTAGTGAATAAATTAAGTATATTATAATAAAAATAATAATTGTACACGTGTGTCCGTATTTAATCGTGTTTAATTTGTGTATTTAGTTGCTCCTTCAAAAGGTTAAATCTAGAGGTGTGCTAAAAAATTCAATCAGTCAGTCGAATTTCGAAAATCCGACATTCGATCCGTGCCACGGTCGGATCGAATATTTCGATTCGATCGGCCGGATTGAATATTCTGATTCGATCTTCCCGTCGATCGGATGCCGAAAAACTGACATTCAATCCGCGCTACGATGGAATTTTTCGATCCGATCGGCGCGTCGGTCGGATGTTAAAAATCCGACATTCGATCCGTGCCACGGTCAGATCGAATATTTCGATACGATCGGCCCGTCGATCGGATGCCGAAAACCCGAAATTCAATCCGCGCTACGGTCGAATTTTTCGATCCGAACTGTCGAAAATCCGGCATAGCATCCGTGTTGCGATCGGATCGAATTTTTCGATACTGAAAGCAAGCCCAATATTCTGTTATTACTTATTACCCCAGCTTTATTAAAATTTTTTTTCATCAAATAACAGTTTTAAAAAATGTGGCAGTTTTGCGTGCGCGTTCTCATCGCGCGCTTCGCGCTCGTCAATATACGTGCCTCACGCTTTGCGCATGATAGTAAATTTGCGTCGCGCTTCGCGTTCGATAATATATTTACCTTGCCCTACGCGCTCAGCCTTTGCATTTTTTTAGATTTGTGTGCATGTAATTTGGTGATTGCGATTTTTTTGTTGTTAAAATTCCTTCGGTTTTAGCGAACACATTCTCATCACGTATCTCGTGCTTCGCACTGGATTTTGACCAGAATGTAAACTTTTCTACATTCTCTTAAACTCTATTATATCAAATGTATATTATATTTATTTCTGTACCTTGGCCTAGGGCGACTTATTCACATATTGAAAAATGAAGTACAAATTTTATTTCTGCTGAATACTTTAATACTTTCCTCTTATTTTACATTAGATTTTATTGTCAGCTACCTTGAAAAAGTTATATTATTTCAATAAACTTTTTATTATTGCAATTCATAATATCCATTGGTACTAAAACAAAAGTATTTTTATTGCCTTATTTCCATAGTTTAAAAAAGTGCGCATCTTATTAAACAAAAATTGTTATCAGCCATTTTATAGCAACTTATGTCAACTTTCCTTAAATATAATTTAAAAAAAATATTTTTTATGAATAAAACTAAAAATACCCGTGCTAGCGTAAGGTAGTTTAACACCAATTTGTAGATATAATGCAGGCGAAAAATTTTGTTAAATAGAATGTTATTTTAGCTTGTGATCCCTTTATTAAAAGTGAATTTTTTTATTTTTGATATATTTCCATACCTAGAATTTATGACGAAATTGTAGAAATTTTTTTGATGAAGAAATTTTGTCGAATTGTCTTTTTCGTCCTTTATTTTTTAATGTTATTTTTTACGATTGAAGCAAAAACTGCGCGTCCTATGAAAAAATGATTTATGACAAATTTGCATGATATTTTCTCTCTATTGAAAGCTTTTCTAAACATGAATTTGTTTATATTTGCAATTCTTTCTTCGAATAAAACAAAAACTGCATGATCTATAAAAAAGTGATTAATATAAAATTTGTCGATTTTTTTGAGGTGCTCAACCTGGGCCTGCTCATTTTTTGGTCTCTTGCCTACCTAATTCGACCGCCAAATGGATTTTTTGATTTTTTATTATTTTTGTGCAATCCAAATTTGAACTTTCGACTTTTCAAAAAAATTTAAAAAGTTGTTATGAAAGCATTGTAAGGCTTCCCAAAAGAAACATTTTCTTTATCTAGTCTTTTTTTCGTATCGTGCATTGTTTGGCTTAAAATGTCAATTTTCGTTTGTTTTTCTGAAATATTAAACATGCTACAAGTCTAATAATTTCGATTTTATCGAAAAAAGTCAGTTAGATACATTTTTCAGAATTTTCCAATTTCGAAAAAAAAGAACTCGAAAATTTTTTGTGTTTCCAAACTAGAGGTGTACAAAAGCATTCAATCCGACATTCGATTCGATCAACCCACCAATCGAATTAGCCAATCCGAAAATGAACGCAGATCGGATCGAAAATATCACATTCGATCCGACCCAATGCACACGCCTAGTTAAATCCTTTGATGAAGTGAGTTATTTATCATATAGTCGTTTGAGATTCTCATATGCCTTGTATGGCAAATTCTGAAGATTTTTTCGCTTTATCGAATAAAATGTATTACTATCGTTTTAACATCGGTTATCAACTTTGATATAGTGCATTTTAAAGTCTCGCAAGTTTTATAAGAGTTAATGCAATATCCTTTCCATTTCTTCAAACAAAAACATTAGTTTTGACGGCTGAAAACTATTATATTATAATTTTTGATACGCAAAGCCCAATCTCATTATTTTTAAACGATATTATACTAAATTCTCATTCATTTTTATCATTTACCCTCACAAAAAGTCTCTTAGGTAGTCTTTTTGAAAAAATACGTTACACCCTAAAATGAATAGGGATGTTTTATACTTTCGGTTAAACTTTTTTTCATACCGCCCCTTTAAGAAACGCAATATTCCCCCTCTGTGTGTCCAATTTTTTACCTCCCGGTGTGAATACAAAGGGCATCATTTTTCGCAGTCCAAAAAAGAAAATACATCAACTTACGAGGTTTTAAAAATATCACTTGTCGTATAACCTCACTACGGCATTTTTCGAAAACTAAGTCTAAGTTTCACCCTAAAACTTATTTTATACTGATCTTTCATTGATTCTGAAATTTTTCAAGCAAATTAATCAATAATGATCTACAAGTGTTCGTATAGCTGATATATTCTTAGCGCATATAATACATTCTGTTCGCAGTATAAAGTTGGTTCGCAGAGATGCTTTTGTTTTTTATTCCAGTTTCTTAAATTGGTTTGTTTCATTAATTAAAGTTTAAAAACACATTAGTGTAAAACGAAGTCGTATTCAGTTTATAATATGTATGAAATTCTTTAGGATCAATGTTAAATCTTCAAAAATGCACAACAAAGTGAAATTAATAATTTTATTGGTAAATATAATTTTTGAAATAAAGAAGAAGCTTTTCATTTTTTTACTTTTTATTTTACATTATATCAAAGAGTCGGGATTATTTTAAAATGATAAATTTGTATGACTTCTCCATTTTTAAATATTTCAAAATTGTAAATTGAATAATTTCCCAAAAATTTATACTTTGGAATTTACATTAGACAATATTGTAAGCTCTAATTATTTTAAAGTTTGAATAAAAGGTCCTGAATATATAAATTTGCTTACGTTAATTTTTATGATAAAAAACTGACCTCAAAAATACAAATATCGTGGCAAATAAGTTCCAAATCTAATTCCTCAAAAATAGTATAATAAAAAATTAAAAGCGCACTTTTGTTCATGAATAAGCATTTTACAACTTAATTAAACATAAATTTATAGTCTTTGAAATAATATTTTTTAATTTTTCCATAAGAAAGAATTAGAAATTTTCTAAAAAGTATTGATAAATGAATATTTTTTAGGGAACTTTCCAAATTTTTAAGGCCTTTTCTACTACTGAGTTAAAAGGTGAACTACTGTATTAAAAGTTCAATTTCTTTTTTTGAAGATCTATCATTTAAGTTGGAAATTCAATTCTTCAGTTGAAAAATCGTATCCCCTTTTTGGTTAAAAATTGATCATTTTCAGTATGAAGCTCTTCTAGGTATTTGGTTTAAAATGCATGTACTCTGTTAAAAAACGTTTTTTGTGTGTTTAAAATTAAGTTTTTTAACTAAAAATTTAGCAATTTAATTTTGTTTTAAATGCATTCTTATTGAGTTAATAATTCAAATATTTTGCAGATAAATCATCTACTCTGTAAAAAATTCGTCTTGTTTGGTATAAAATTAATCTTCTTGATTGAAAATACAACATCTATACTTTCCAGAGACGTATTTTCAACCAAATTCAACAGTTGAATTACCAACAGACGAATTTTATACAAAACTGCCATATTACAAATCTGTTGTTTGGTTGTTTAAAATTAATTTTTGGTCACTGAAAATTCAACTATTCTATTAAAAAAAATGTATTCTTTTTTAGTTAAAAATGCAACTAGTAACAGTTACATTTTTTAGAGACATATTTGATAAATAAAAGAACAGTTAAATTATTATTTAGTCGATGAATTTTCTACAAAATTTAGCTGTTAAATTTTCAGCTATGGTACGCATTTAAAGTTGAAAATTATTCTATTTTTCAAATTAAAACCAAAAGTGGACCGGAAACCTTCCGTTTCCGGCATGAAAGTGTAAGGTAGTGGGAATTGTGGGTGCTGAGTTTTTCAGATAGTTGTGGTGAAATATGAGGTGAGTGAATTGTGTAAGTGTATAGAAGGGTTTGGTTGAAAGAGATGCTTTGAGAGGAAAGACTGAGAAAAATAGAACAAAGAATAAAAAAGAAAGGGAGGGAAGAAAGAAAAAGAAACATAGTAATAAAAGGTATAAGATTAGATGGGAAAGAGATGCAGGAAGGAGTGGAAGAAGCACTAAAAAGAATTTATGCTAAGGTATAGATAGAGGAAGTGCTAAATGTAGGAAGGGAAGAGCGAAGAGGGGAGAGAATGGTACTGGTGAAATTAAAGAAATGGGAACATAAGAGGAAAGTGATGACAAAGAAGAGGATATTATATGGAAGCTTGGAGAGAATAGAGGATGATTTGACATAAGTAGAAAGGAGGATGTAATATAAGTTAAGGAAAATAGAGGAAGAGGAAAGAAAAAAGGGAAGAACAGGGGTTAATTATGCTAGAATACAGATAGACGGAGTATGGTGGGATTGGGATGAAAAAAAGGGAAAAGTTAGTAAGAAATGAGGTGCACGGAAACTAGGAGAGGAAGAAACAGGAGGTAGGAAGGTAAGAAATGGTAAGAGGTAGAAAGAGTCAAAAAACGAATGTAGGGAAGAATGGATGATCTGTTACTGGAATATAGCAGGATTGGAGAGAAAGGATAGGGAATGTATGAGAAATTTGACACAGTGGGATGTTGTATTAATGATAGAGACAAATGGCAAGTTCAAAATGCAAAGAGGAAGAAAAAAAAGGGGCAGAGCAATGGGAGGGATGGGGATGGGAATTGAAGAAGAAATGAACAGAAAAGGTTGGGGAGGGGTTACGATAGGGAAGGAAAAGATATATACACTGGCATACGCAGACGTCATAGTGCTGATGGCAGAGGACGAAGAAGGGATGGCGCAATTAATTACAGGATTAGAGAAATACTTACATGGGAAAAAGCTGAATTTAAATGTAGAAAAGACAAAGATAATGAGGTCTAGAAGAGGAGGGGGAGGTCAGAAAAAATGGACGGTGAGATGGAAGGGAATAAAGATAGAAGAGGTGAAGGAGTTTAAATATTTGGGATATATTTTGCAAAAGAATGGAGATCATAGACCTCATATCAGATAAAGGATAAAAAAAAGCAGCAGGGGTAATGAAACAGATATGGGGAATCGGGCAATAAAGGTTAAACAAAAATAGCAGAAGAAGAATGTGGTTATTTGATACGCTGGTATGGCCGGTATTAAGTTATGGGGCGGATATATGGGGATGGAAAGAAAGGAAGGATATTGAGAGGTTACAAGAAAGGTATATAAGGTGGACATTAGGGGTAGATTGGAGGGCGCCAAGATATATGGGGAGAGAAGAAGCGCAAAGGGACAAATTAAGTATTAAAGCGGTAAAGAGGGCATGGAAATTTGAGATGGAGAGTGGTAGAAGAGAGGAGAAAGAGGTCGATAGAATTAATAAGATGGAAGAAGAAAGGAGGGAGTTCCTGAATGCTAGAGACATAGAAGACGGGACTGGAGTAAACTATCAAAAATTGGAAAAACAGGACAGGGAAAAACAATTAATAGAAAGAGATGTATTGGGAAAAGGAAGAGAACAGAAAGTGTAGAACATGTGAATGGGAGGAGCAAACATGGTAGCACGTATGGGAAGGATGTAGGAGAGGAATATAAGATAATGAAAGCTGGCAAGAGAATGTGGTTAAGATTCTAAGGGAGGATGGATTAGGACAAGAATGGATAAAGGAGTTGGAGGGTTTTAGGGGAGCGAATGAGAGTGAATGAAAGAATGCATGTGAAAAAATGGCAAATTGGAGGACAAAAAAAAGTAAAAGAATAAGGAAACAGAAGTTGCCTAGATTAGAAGCGTAAAGGTTGTAAGTAATGGATATGTAATAGTATAAGTAGACTAAGATGCGTTTGCGTTCTCTCTCTCTCTCTCTCTCTCTCTCTCGCTTGCACTTGTACTCTCGCTTTCGACTGCCCGTTCGCTCAATCGTATGCTAAAAAGTCATAAATTGCACTACAACAGGAAATAGAGATAAGGAACTAGACCTAAGTCTTTATGTTCATAGTTTTAAATACTTATAAATATTAAGGTTGAGATTTGTTTGTCTGTTTAATATAAAAGCGTAAAAATTGTAAGGCATGGAAGTCACGTAAAACCTTAGGGGACACATTATGAATAAAGAAGAAGAAACAAAAGTAGACCATTTTAAAATTTAGAACGTTTAGAATTCAAAACTTGTTAATTTAAACTGCTAAATGGCACAATATCACAATCATAGTTTTTAAAATAAAAAATTCACATGTATCATATTTCAAAAATAATTGAAAAATTTTGACTAAAAATTATAAAATATAATATTTCAAGCAACCAAGGTGTGAAGTTAGCGGAAGACTGTCAGAAGTTAATTTGAAATGACCCAGCAAAGGTTAAGATTTGAATCACACATTTTAATTGAAGAGACTGAATATAATTTATCAAGTAACTTGCTTTCTTGTTTTCTTACAATTTATGAAAGCTGAATTAATGAAAATCAAGACTTGTCACGTTTGATAACTTGTAGCATTCAATTTTCGATTTTTGCGTAATATGTAGATAAAATACGTATATCTGGGCATTTATATACAAACATTTATATAAATATTTTGCACGAATTTTACGTAATTCAGATTCTAAAATAATATTCTCTCTCAGTATCGTGTACATCAGTAGAAATTGTATTTAATTTTAAAAATCTACAAGTACTTGTATCAAATAGTAACAAATTATGAATATACTATTTTTTTCCAATCAGTTCTTTAAATAAGTTCATTTCATTCACAGAAGTAAACTTTGCATTCTAAATATAGTTTTGTACGACTTATTGTTCGATATGAAATTATTACTCGCTAATTAATGCTAAAATCACTTCCCTAATTAAGCCAATTAAAATATTCCATTTCCATTATAAAAGAATTATGTTGATGTCAAAGTCAATTTATAATATTGATTCTTAAGCAAAGAAAAAATATCCTCTTGTACATTAGTGCTTTGATAAAACAGAAAATTATTGACAATATTGCCAACTCTGTAATAAAACTGCGTTATCGGATTATAATTTAATGAATTGTTTTGTAAATAAATAGATAATTATGTATCATTTATTTATTATTTGACCAAGGCAAATTATAAATAAGTTCCGTTCGACGGCACTTTATTAGCTAATTATTATTATCGCTGAATTTCGTATCGTTAAATTCAAGCACACTATAGTGCTAATTAAGGCTTATTCCTAACAAAGTTATAATAAGTCTCTCTCTTCATGCTTTTCAAATTTTACCTGGAATGTAAAGACCTATCTCGAGCAGATGTAACTTGTATAAAGAGGAAAGAACTTTTTTTTTAGTGAATAGATATTTTTTCGCAAAATGAGTAAATACGCGAGGAAAGTAAAGTTTGGAATAAAAATATTTTATGGGATTGGGGATGATATGCATTAATAAGAGTTTTTCAATATATTGAAATACTTGAGAAATAATTTTTGCTACAAATTTTAAGTTCATAATTAGGATGTTTTTTCCTTTATTAAATTATTAAATTCGCTAAGGAATTTTTATGTAAGTTGTTGGCTTTAGGGTCCAATGAAATTGAACACAATTAAATTGCTTCATACGTTTTGGCATATGACGGTGGACCTCTTCAGTGATTAATTCCTTCTAATAAAATTTTAAAAGATTTTGCAGTCAATATAATCCCCCCTCATCATTAGAAAATATTATAGCATTATCGAATTTAGCGAGAAAAATTTAATTATACAATATAAGGAATGATTAGGCTAAATTTAATCTAATCGTTAATGAAAAAAAGATAATTTATTATCCGGAAACTATGAAACTGTGCACAATAAAATGGAAATTAGCTAAATGTATTTCTTATTCAGAACTTATTATATATAAAGAAGGTTTTTAAATTTTCAACTGTAAAGTCCACTTAACTTTTAAGTTAGGTAATAAAACGTTCAACGTTGAACAGCTGCTAACCAAAATTCAAAATTGTATAATTGTAAATTGCAACCTACCACACTTCACAATTTTAAACTGGTAAGTTTAAACATGTATAATAATCTGTAACTTCAATAAAATTTAAACCATTTCTATTGAAATGGGTTAACATCAAACAATTAAAAATTACAAATCTTTAATGGATCAAATTAAAAAAATTTTATTGAATAAGAAAAATTTATTAGATATTCGGGACTATATGGAATATTTTCAGATGGTATATTGATATTTTTGTGTCAGGAAGTGAAAAATAGGAAAATGATGGTTATATGTGGGTGCATTAGAGTTGGCCGAAAAAATCGATTTTTCAAGTAGCGGATTCTAATATAGTAGGTAAACCTTGTATTATTGTCCAACAGTACAAGAAGCCCTCCAAGTTTAGTTCGATCGAATAATTTCTTCTCTTCTGTGTATGAATTTGAAAATAAAAATGAATTTTTTTCTAAATGTGAAGAAACGAGTTTTTTAATGTATTAATTGCCCATTTATAAAAAAAAATATCATACTTGAAATTTGTTTGGCTGTAATTGAAGAAACATACGGCAACATATGATTTTTTCTTATGAGATTCTTTTTATTAAAAAGGTGCGAAAATTTGTAAAAATCATTCTTAGCATCTCTCAGTAAAAATAAAACTATTTTTCCTAATGCTTTTTTTTGTAAAGTAAACGGTTTCCAATTTATAGCACTTTGTTTTTGGGCACATACTACTTGGAAAATAGTCGCCAGCTAGATCGCTGATATAATGAAGCAGAATTTTGACTGGAATTTATAAAGATCTGTAAAATGATCGTATATGATCATATTACTTAAATAGATGACTTACAGATATCGCACCGTCACACAGAAAAATGTTATTATAGACTAAGATTTAAAAAAATTGTATGTCAAAGTTGTGATTATTTATATCTTCTTTATAATATATTTATAACTAGATAACAGAATTAAAAAAAAAATAAGCTCATTGTAATGGCCTGAGCGGGATTCAACTGAAATTTTTAACATCATTTAGCGAAAAGTGAGCCACTAAAGCTTGATCGAAAATTAATAAATCGAGTAGGCGAGATATTTCCTAATTCAATGATGAAAAATCAATGGTTTGGTAAAAAGAAAATTATTTAGAACTGTATATAATAATTTAAAAGAAGTTATAACAATGGAAAACGTGAAAAAATAAAAGTGTAATAAAACGACGCGATGGTGCTAAATTTTTAACTCTATAAAAACAAGAAGAAGGCTATTGCGAAACTGCTAACATCACCTAGCGAGGTTTTTCATTTTTAAAATAGTGTCTTCTGATTGTTTGAAGAAGGTTGAGAAAAAGAAGTATTTTTTGCAATCTTAAAAATATAATCAATAATTATAGTAAAACTCGGAAATAGCACGCTTGAATATAGCCATTGCAGGAATTAACGCCACCCTACAGGTATGGCTAAGAGGACCTTCTTAAGGGTGGGGGGGATAACTCAGGCGTTACAAAAAAGGAGCTATGTGCTTTCCGCACGTGTTTAAAAAGTGTTGGCAATAGAAATCAGTTGATTTTAATCAGGAATTTGGAACTGTGGATTATTAGCTTTTAGAAAGGTGTCACATTTTAAGTATATACGATCCGAATTGTATTTAATCGATATAAATTGAATCGTTTCTCAAAGAGTATAAAAACTCTTCATGATTATCAATAATTTCAAAGGAGACTTTTTGGAAACGAAACTTACAGGATACCTTCAGAAAAAAATAACTAAGGACATTATCTGATGAGTAACCACTTTCTTTAATCATGTTGAAACATTTATTAATCTACTAAACTCATGAATTTATTTTTCTCCGCTGATGAGTATCTTCTGCAAAATGTTTTAGTCTCGCTTTAGGTAGTTCACAATTTTTTTAAAGTATTTTTTTGCAGGGCTTTAGGACAAGATTCTCAAAAAGTCAATGTTGCCTCATTAGCATTCTTAACCAACGTGTGCATCAAGGTCGAGTTTAAGCCGGAGAACCACTTAAAAGAAAACACGGAACTGTCTCAGACTAAAAATAAAATTAACAGAGAATTCAAGCATAAATGGAACATTTGATCATATCAGTACATATAATTTGTAATTTGAATAAACATTCATTGTGTCGACTCTTTTAATTTAACAGAATCTTTTAATTCAAGTATAACAGATTCAGGTTCTTTTAAAATATCTCTTGAATAATGATTTAAATCTGATATTTTAAAAGATTTTAAAATTCCTTAGAGCCTAAAATTCAGATAATAATTATCATTAATATTCACAATTAATCGCAATCACATATATGTTAAAAGAAGACTTAAACAATTGTATAATGTTGAATAAGTCATATCATAGACTTCGTATTGTATAGTAGCATATTTACATTTTAAAATAATTATATGATTAAATAGCAATTCAAAATCACTCAGCTGCATAATATTCTACCCCTTGCAGAAATGTCGAAAGTGCTCTCTTGGGACTCTGACTAGTTTTCACTATCTCCAGTTGGTCTTTAGCGGGGAAAACTATTCGGATCCCATCTAGAACGTAACCCTTACACTATGGGGGCCCTACTAGATTTTCTAGTAGGGCTCTTGTGGGCCAACCCGCCTATAACCCGATTAAAGAGAAAGGCCACTGCGGGACTCTTACAGGGTACTATCACGATATTGGTAGGCAGTGCTTTTATCCGTTCATCATCATACGACTGCATATCATCCGAATATCATTTATAATTTCAAAAATTAAATTTCCATTTAAACATTTTGTGTAATTTTAACACTGATTATTGCTATACTCTAACGATATAAAAAAAAGATATTAAAAAAATACATATGAATTCCTTGCGAGTTTTTTAACTTTAAATATTATTGGTCCTGTTTAGATTGAATACATATATTACATTTTCAAACATTATATTACAAATAAAATTCCTAGCCCTACGGAGTATCAAACACCTGTATTTATACCTAAATCTATCGCCTAGCAGTCTGGAGTCTTAACCATTGCGCTGAACCTGCGATTTGAAATTCGCTGAAAAAGTCATCCTCATAACCTGTAGCTTTAAAAAGTTAAAACACCAAATCTTTAACTTTATTTTTATTATTAAATAGTTATTATTATACGAAATTATTTAAATGTAAACTGCACAAAAAACTGTTAACAGGAATATTCATAAAAACATTTTTAAAAAATAAATTTAATCGACTGAACTATTTCTTCGTGTGATATTTCGGTTTTCCCATTGTAGAATCTTTACAACTTTTTACAATGACATTTTTTTCTTAAGAAAATAGGAAAAATGTTCTTTTCGCGACAGTTGTGTTAATAGTTTTTAGACATTTTAGAATGCATGAAACATATTTTTAAACTTAAAGCACTACCCAACTGTACTTGACATAACTTCTTTAACATTAACTGAAAAATATCTGCCTGGTCCCGAAGAAAATATTCATTAGTATCCTAAATCAAGTTTTTGAGAATAACGAGTTTAAACACTCACAAAAAACTATTTCTGCATACTGCAATCTTCAAAAACCTCAAAATTAATATTTTAGGAGTTCTCTGATCGGGGCTCCATTAGATACATATAGATTTGTCATACCTAAACGAAGCATGCAATTGTTCACCAGAACCTGAAAGAGCACCCATCAGTTTTTCCTAGACTAGATATTCTGATAGGGGCCCGACCAGTTTTTTCTTGACTAGATATTCTGATAGGGGCGCTAACCAGTTTTTTTATACCAGATATTCTGATGACTAGATATTTCTGCACGCGACGTTACATAATTCAAAAGCAGAATATCGACGTAAACTTCAATTCAATGCCGTCAATGATAGAGTGATATGCCAACATTATTCTTTTATTCTTTCTTTTATACTGAGATGCATGGATCGTTTTCGTGCCCCGTTATAATTTTGCCTGACTTTCAACTAGACGTGAGTAATACAAATGCTGTTTTAATTAAAATCTCTTCAGCGCCAATTAGTTGTGTACTTAATAGCCTTCCTTTTGCGTCGAGGCGTTTTTGATTGCGAGTATTTTCGCTATTTTCGGCAGTCATATTAGAAAAAGTACTTTAAGGGTAAAATGCGTAAATATTAAAACTCGATAACAGAACCCTGTTGAAAAGTAGCGCATGGTTACCCGCAATATGTATAATTAATTTCGAGTCCATTGACCAATTTTAATTTAAAGATCGTAAGACTTACAATTTCATAATATAACCATCCAATTATTTCACTCTATTTTTCACGTTTTCAATTTTTATAAGTTTGTTTAATCATTATATACAGTCCTAAGTAAATTTACATACATATTTTTACCGAGAATTTGGTTTCTTTCCACCATTCAATTAGGAAGTATCTCGACCAATCGATTTAGTAATTTTCTATTCATCTTTGGTGGCTCAGTCTTCCCTAATTGAACCTATGATATGATTTTAGTGTAATTTTCTATGGAATATAAGGAATTCTATAAAAAAAGGTCCCAAAAATCTCCCGAGACATCCGTGGCATATTCCAAGGATATCGAGATTTTCGCCCCGTACGATATCCACTCAATGTCCTGTGCAGGATGTACACAATTTTGACAATGGAGTCCAACATTTCTGAAAACATAAAGATTCACAAACATCTTTTTGACAAAAAGCCACTGTATACAAATTTGGAATATTCGGTTTCTTTCAAATTCCTATCTCATTATATTTATCCAAAAATTATTGCTGCAAATAATTTTCATAATCAGTAATTGCATAGATTAGAAATCTCACTTTTCAACGGCAAAATAAATTTTTATGATAAAAAAACAATCAAGCTAATATGTACTGTCTTGGTTTTTATAGTATGAGTGAGAATAGATTATAATATATTCAAGAAATTGCTGACTTCGGTAAAAGTGTCACTTATTACAGCGTGACAGTTTTCGCACACTGACAGCCACGATGTAATTTACCGGAAAGTGACTTTACTATAATTCCTATTATTGTATTTTATAATGTTGTAATTTGTATAAAATCTCCGGAAAAATACTAATATTGTTAAATTATTTCTTATTTTATTGATTCAATTAATTATAAATTAAATATAATTAGCAGTAGATATATCTGAATTTTCAGGAATATACTAAATTATAGAATTGGGATATCTTAGGTACATTATTGGAGTATTATATTGGGACATTAAAGGAATATCCTCAGAATATTTTGAGATATTCTTGCGATATTTCAGGGATATCGGCATTTCAGCCCTGTACGATATTATTCGCATTATCCCTAGGGTCTCCTCGGACATGGCCAGGATATCCTGGGAGGTAAATGGGATATCCCAACGATATCTCATGCTGTGAGGGCATATATTCAGAAAAGAAATCCGAACCAATTAGACCATAAATACTAACCCTTAGCTTCAAAAACTAACATATATAGGTAAAAATATTATATTTTAAATGTTGTTGAATGTATACGCCGATCTTTGAATTTGTTAGTATTCACATAACTTAACAAGATAAAAGAAGTTTTTGATGCTTAAGCATCGTTTTTTATTATTTGAGTCCATTTTTTCCTGAACGAATGGTACCATCAGTTTTATTCCCTGAGAAACA
This sequence comes from Druon quercuslanigerum, assembly GCA_010014905.2. Lineage (NCBI taxonomy): Eukaryota > Metazoa > Arthropoda > Insecta > Hymenoptera > Cynipidae > Druon > Druon quercuslanigerum. Next base: position 19,555 of record JAAAKG020195988.1, read on the forward strand.
ATTATTTGCTTCACGAAAATTTAAATTAATTAATCATTTTATTGATTCTGGGACAGTAGTTAAAGGTCCCTGGCTTACTGTTTAAAATAATCTTTAAAAGAAATGAAAAATAATCATTTACTCTTTCACCAAATAGAAAAAGTTTAGGGGGCGCTTTTATCAAAACAAAAAATACTAAGTTTCTTTCAGATAACCTAATAAATACCTTGAATATGTATAATTAATTTTAAGTCCATTCACCCATTGCACTTTAAAGATTTAAAAACATTATTATATTTCTCCATTTTGTCCAAACAATCAGAAGGTCATGTTTTTAATTGGGAGAGAGGCTATGTCACGTTCATAATTTCACAATGTGACCATCTATTATTTCAATAGAGTTAAAAATGTAACACCCTCTCGTTATATTATAAAGCTTTTTTATTTTCTTAAAATTATTATATACAGTCTTCAGAAAATTTATTTATTTGTACCAAGCAATTAGTTGCTTTTCACTACTGCGTTAGAAAATATCTCAACTAATCTAATTATTAATAATTTCATACTTATTCAAGCTAACTCTTATTTAAGGTAAATAATTTCTTTAAGCTTGTCCAAAAATGGCAATTTTCTATGAAAAATTAAAAAAAATACAAATGTAGAAAATATTGAAAATCGTAAACAGTGTTCTTTCGAAAAGTAGTGCATGAGGTACCAGACCTAACATAATCTTCAATTATAAAAATGTATGTAAATATTTTTCTTTTATCGATACATTCCTTTATATGTTATGTATATTCTCAGGTATATTTTGGTGGATTTTACTTTTCTTTTCCGGAGAGAGGATTATCAAGCCTTATTTTGTCAATAGGAATTGCAGGATTGATGACCCCGGATGAAATCTTGAACCGTTCATCGGAAAGAGAAGTACCGAAGCACGGAAATATGGAATTTATCATAAATTCTTTGGAATTTTTTCAAATCCCGCCGCCAAAAAAATTACGTTGCCGATAAAACATGCCCCATATTTTTTCGATTAACAAGAAAAACAATTCTACGCATTTATGCATATTTAATTTTTTGGCTTTATCTTTATACGTATAAAATAACTCTGAAATCTGACACCCACAAGTTTATCAATAAAAAATAAATTATGAAGCTAATGTTTAAATATTATGAGTTCTTCAAAATGTTTAAATTGAAAGCGATTGAAATTAAGGAAAAATATATTGAATGATTTTGAATTGAAAACGTTCTAAATCAAACTTTTAAGTATTTGAAATTTAGACTACAATTTTGGAAATAGGACAATTTAAGTAGAAAAGAGTTGAAATTATTGAGGGCAATTTTTTTTTAACTTTTCATTAAACATCTTTAGCAACACAACGCAAAAGGTTCCACTTTAATCGATGGAACACCCCCGGGTTACCTAGTTTATCGTGATTCCTCTAACCACGCAGTAGGCGTGAATTCCTAATATTACACTTTAAGTATCGAAATGTTACCTCATTACCTTTCACGTTAAATATATTGTAGCGTCCATACATTCGTCTAATAACCGTGGCACAGATACTTGATATTCGTGAATGAAAATTAGTTCCTTACTGCACCAAAGCAAGAAACGGAAGATTCCTTAAGGTATTTGCCGGAAGGTAGTCTCGGCTCAAAGTTCGGCCTTTCTGATTGCCCCGAGTAGCACGGTATTGTCTCAGCAGCGCATCCAAACTTTGGTTAAAGTACAGTCGAGATCTGCACCCACAACCTTACAGACTATGTATGCAACGGTCTCAGAATTGATTACGGCAACGTTGCACACGAAGTCTTTCACGTGCCTCTGTATTCTATGAAAAAATTTACAATTTAGCTAATATTAACCAAATTGACTCACAAATATTAAAAATAACGAGAAACTATTTTGCCAGTACTCGTAAAGTAACAAATAATAGTCTCATCTTCGGAATTTATTACCCAAACGATGCATATTACGAAAAAATAATAAAAACTAACTTCATTCCAACAGAGGCATTTATGTATCTGGACAAAAACGGATCCATACAAGAAAAAGACGACGAACCAATCATTTACCACTATCACAGAGGACGAATAAAAAAAGCAATTCTTTACGAAAAGAACCTAGACACACTAACCCCACACGAAGCATGAAGGTTTAAAACGTGCACAACAAATAAAGAAAAGCAAGATAAAAAGCAGATATTAAATAAAATAAAAAAATTTGGCTAGACGAATAGCTCATCTTTGATGATCCTATAATTCTTATAATATAGACTTTTTCATTGTACATATAGCAAGAAATATAAATCACCATATGTTGACTAACCGACGGAAACAAATTATCACATATTATTTGATAATATATAACATATATCTAAGTAGATATTATCTTTTTTATGACCAATTCTTACATAGAATATAGAGTTAGGAAAACAAGCGTCATGCAATATTATCTTAGTATATCTTGATAGTTCTAAGTTTCTTTGTAAATATAGTTGTGGATTTGTTATTCTTGTTATATTTTTGTCTTTTGTTTCATATATATGTTACTTATAAATACTCAAGTGTGGTCAGTTTTTATATGCCACTTTTCTAACCATAAATGCATAAAAATGTGCATGATAAATTAACTCCTACGTTAATCGATATCTGAATGGTAAATTATAAATAAAGTTGATATATCATTTAATATGCTTATTATGAAAGCATAAGAAATTGTACGTGACTTCGAGTGCTGTATATATGCCAGTGAGTCTGTAGTATTATATGTTTATGAAATATTATTCATTGTTTATTATGAAAGTTCTGTAAAAATCTGTAAATATTGGCAATTTAATAAACAAATTAAAAAAAGTACCTCTGTATTCGTTCTGTTTGTGTGGTTTAGTGATCGACGCGACGGAGCGGGAGTGAAGGAGAGTGCAGTGTTGCTGCACTTGCACTTGAGAGGCTCCAGGTCAGGAATATCAGAATTGGTAACCAGATCGGCGATTTTCCTTAAACTGGGGAAAATAATAGGGTTAGATAGGTAAGACATTGTGGTAAAATCTTTCTGAGAAAATTTCAAAATTGTAAGAAATACGTCACTTTGAACTTTTTTGATGAATTTTTTTGAAAATACTCAGCCTCTGAAAATTTTAAATCGATTTTTATCAAATTAATAGGTGTTATTGAAAATGTAGTACCCTTTATTCTATAAAAATAAAGAAAAAAGTGAACATTTCAAATGAAAAAGTGTCAAAAAAATTTGGATTTTTCGTTTTGAGCTCGTATTTTGAAAGAAATTTTCTCATTTAAATTATTCCTTATGATTTAACCTTTTTTATTTAGAAAAAAAGCTTGTAGCCTCTTCTGGTTGCCGAGTTATGCACTTTTAAACCAGTCTTGAATTACAGGAGAAAAGTTTTCGCCAAAATCACAGAGTATCACAAGAACTCCTAGTTCTAGAGATTATTTAATATCTTTTAAAAACTTACTTTGCGCCTTTGCTACAAAATCGTGCTTCAAAAGTTCAGGTAATTTGTCGCTACATTTTTGAACATAGTCATCAGCTGTATCTACGATAGTTTCTATAATTAAACGATCAGTCACTGTCCATTGCTTGTATGTAATTTGTTCAATAAATTTATCATCAAACAAGTTTTTCAAAGGATCTGCTATTTTTTTAACTCCAGGACGTTATTTACATATAACTAAATAGCAATTAGGCGTGGCAGTACTGCATATCATTGTCTTTAAAATATCTTTGTAGAATCTAACAAAATGATTCGCAGTTTCGGCTTCTGCAAGCTGATTCAGTCGTGCTCCAGATATCATCAGTTTCGGATTCTGAAGGATTTTACAAACGCAGACTGAATACGTGCCACTACTGCCAGCCAAAATGCACTCTGTGTGTCTTAATTCTGCAAATTTGGAAAACCCAATGTCGCAGGAAGGATGCTTTTCCTTAAATGTGACGTATAGCTCTTTTAGGTTTCGCAAAAGTAGTCGCTTTTGCGTCAAGGAACGTTTTCCACCCTTTTTTACTGATATGCAAGTCTCTTTGGCCAGGCATGTCTCGGCGGAATTCGTTGTCATGATAAAAACAATGAACAAGTGTTTCCGTCTCTTGTGAAAGGCGTTTTTCTAATCTGGGATTAGGCGGCGAACCAATTCCATGTGCATTATGAATATTTTTCGCAGTGCGTGCCATACTGTATGCTACGTCAAACGTAGTTTGTATGCGACGAATTCTCCAACTAATAGATAGCATAGTTAGAAATTTAACTTTTTCTGATTCATTATTCGTTTCAGATAATTTTCCTTTGAGTTAATCAACCAGTTCATTTATTTCGTTGTTATTATTTCGCTTACCATTTTCTATTTCTGCTTCTGTGTTGTCTACTTCTTCAACATCTAAGTCATTCTGCTTATCGAGCTGGTCGTGAATTGAAATTAAAAACTTATTATTTGCATCGCTAGAAAAATCAGTTGAGATAGAAGGTCTCATTACATTTCTTAGGTTGTGATCAGCATCATTAGAGAATGAAAGTAAACATGAAACG
>JAAAKG020195999.1:0-24088 GCA_010014905.2 Druon quercuslanigerum
CGTCGTGTTACGGCAAAACGAAAACTCTCAACACGACGCATCGTGTTGGGAGAAGCGGATTTTTTTCTCCGTGTAGTGACACCATGCTTTTGTACGAAAAACCTTGAGCTAGAGGTACACATTTTTTATAGTGCCATTTGGCCCTATCTGGTTAGAATTTTTTTCTAACCTTAAAAAACACCCAAGAACAGCAAAAATTGCCCATTTTGTTCATAAAAAATGTAACCCTACTACATTTTTTGTAGATTTTTTGGATCACTGAATTCGAGCATAAGGTTGCTTAATCCCTGCTCAGAGGTTTTCTGCTTCTCATCTCAAAACTGCTTGCAATAAGCCGGAATAAACGATCTTCTAGTTGTAAGGGCAAAATAAGCCCAAAAAAAGTATACCTCAAACGTCACCTCAATCCGCGAGCCTAGCTGAGCCTTTAGTTCGAAAAGTAGTAACGGCCTCGATGTTTAGACGCATGCAACTCTAGTAAGCTTATGACGTCGCCAAATCTGAATTGAAGGGCACTTTGTTCTCTCCGAGTCAGGGATCCATCTTAACCTCAAAAAAATTTGCGAGTGGTGCAATAGCCCGTTTTTTATGAAAAATAAGTTTTGTTTACTTTTTTCGTCTGTTATCGGTTTTTATCGACTCTACTGTATACTGGTTTTTGGATCATTATAGTACAACACGAAAACCTCACATCCAATTTGCTTATCCTAACCTCAAATATCACTTTAAAACTGCAAAGAAAAGAATCGTCTGTGACTTTGACAAGGAGATTAGCCCCAATTCTCACAAAGACATGATAGTTGTACGTTTTTGAGGTCGCTGAATGTTCAAATGTTCGGTGAAGAGGCTTTCTTTTCCGCTTTTTTTTCTTTTTGGAAAACTCTCTTTTCAAGATCCAACAGTAATCTGCCATCATATTAACATCCCACATTCATTGGAATCTGCGCTCCGCATCTTTGAGGTCTTATTGAAATCGCTCGCCCTGTTCTTCGTTTTTATCATCGCAGTTATCCGGAAAATCATAAATATCTAAATAAAGGAAATGTAGTTTAAGGTTTATTGGGCATCCTAATTTACCGGAATTTCTGATCATATCAGCAACAACCCTGACTCGAAGAGGACAAACTAACCCCTAATTCGGATATTGCGACGTCATAAACTTATTAATGTCGCATGCGTCCAAAGATCGAGGCAGTCTCTCGTCTTGGAACGAAACGGATTGGTTAAGCTCGCGAATTAAAGTGACTTTTGAGGTTATGTTTAAATTTTTATAGGTTAGCCGTGATTTGTTACACAAAGGGATAAGAGAAATGATAGGATCAATTAATGTTACATAAAGATAATTTTAAATTTGGCCATTGGTCGTATCACAATAACGAAACGGACTACTTTGGTAATTTTGGGAAAGTCTATTCGGAGGTTGAGGATTACCTTAGACCTTTCCGTGAAAAAATCGGGGATCCAGCGTCTAAAAAAGCATGAGATGACTTCGCTTGGGCTTATTCTGCCCCTACAACTGGAGGATCGTGTACTGTGACTAATTAGAGGCACTTTTAGAGTTAGGTTTAATGTTTTTGAGATTAGGAGCAGAAAGGCTCTCAAAAAAATTAATCAGCATTATACAGAAATCCAGTAAACCGATAAAATTGCAAAAATCTGGTCGGGTTACATTTTCTACAAACAAAAATGGCTCTTTTGGCTATTTTTTGTGTTCTGTAAGGTTAGAAAAAAGACCTAACCTGATGAGGCCAAAAAAAGACCAACATGTTCTGGTAAAAAGTTGAGATAACTTTTGTTTTATTTTTAATGTTATCAAGAAGGGATTCGTAACGAATGAAAATTTGAATTTTCCATTTTGCAAGAAAATCCAGAGTTACGATAATTATGATAATAATAAAGTAAATTACATTGTTTAATAATTTTTTATAACAAAAGTGCTTTTAAAGCGATTCATGATCTTTTTATAAAAAAGAAAAGTTTTCATAATTACTTAGCCATCACGTAATATTTATTTGTCGCCTTAATACAAATTCAAACAGTTTTCAAGAATTCCAATAATTTTCAATTTGAATGTTATTTTGTACAATTTACCTTACATCATTTTTTAAAAGATTTAATATTACATCGTCAATTACATTTTTTACGGTTAGAGGAAGAACTACGCATTCTATCAAAAAATGAATAATAACAAATTAGTAAATCTTTTTTGGTTGCAGAATTATTGTTTATTTATCAATTGTCGTATTTTCCATAGTCTGGCCGAAAAATAGAGTTTTTGACCTTTCGTCATTTTTTGTTGCTTCAAAATTGGAATTTTTAAATTATAGAAAAACTCATGATCAATAAATAAGGTGGTGGTGTATATTATTTCTAAAAAATTGTAATAGCAGGCATCTGCCTATTATTAAAAATGAAAACTGCTATTGTGTTTTATTTCAAGTTTTATTGTCGAAAGTAAGAATATAAAAGCATATAATGCGTTCAAATACATTTATAATACGTTCCATTGAACATAATAGGAATTTCTCTTAAATGTGAAACTATTTCCGAAGAGGGCTCAAGGGAACCTTTTTTCGCGTGTATATTTACTGCAAAAAGACCAAGCTTAACTAAACGTAAATATTTTTATAAGGTGAAAGAATCTCTTCATGCGCTTCCGAATCGATTGAAAAGAAGAATTTTCAACAGCGGAAAAGATCTTCTTTTTCTTAAAAATGGTAGTTAAATAGTTGGCAGGTATTTCGAAAGCGTTGTGGTATCAGGCCTCTTTAACACAGAACTGCACAATCACCCAGCCTTTATTTATACTCGTAGAACGAACATTGCATTTAACGTCAACCCCACCCTTGTCACGGACATCAATCGAAAATAAATAACATAGGAAACGCTGATTTTTAGGAAATACAGGATTTATTAATAATAATAATTTAAATCAAATTTTTGCTAATCGCTGATTCAAAAGTTTTACAAATATCGTCGCATCGCTTTTAAAGTGTTTGTAGCTAGATCAAGGTTAAACTGTGCTAGTGTAGCTATACGTTTGTTTTCGTGCATTATTGATTGCAAGTTTTTTATTTAAATAAATAAATCATTGGTTTAGCTGCAGGGAATCCTCGTTTACAAATATTATCTTAAAATTCGTTTTTATTGCCCGGTTAGAGCCTACTGGACATTCCATAGCTTCGGCTCGTGTCATTTTTGTAATCACGCCACTTCGTATGTTAACTTTCACCCGGGGCCATCCTGTACGAGCCCAATGTATTCCCCTAAGAATACAGCCATTCTCCAATATTGCAAATATTTCACCATTAGATTTTGTTAAGACAAAGTGTTCTCGGAATGGTAGGTACGTATTAACATTTTTTTCTCGACGCAAAAGTCGAGAATCGGCATGAAAAGTGTATCTCCTAAATTCGAATTGCAGGTCCGTATAGTCGTAGGGAACAAGCCGAGTAAATCCAAGTTGCCCAAGTTCTAATCCATTTACCTGATCAACAAGAGGTCTCCTCCTGGCAGGAGGAGACCTGGACCTGGCACGCAGAGAATGCTCAGGCTGCAAAGAAGTCTGAGGAGTGCGACCAGAAGTAGAAGTCCGCCAATCACCTGGGTGAAGTGGATCAGGAGAATCACTGCCGGACTGAAAACTGAATTCTGTAAGAATAAATGAAGGATTATTCAGTTGCTTTTGAGAAAATACTCATACGTTATCATATCATGACTTCTTTCACACGATATTTTGCATAAAAAATTAATAATTTACAGGCATATGAAGTTTTATATAATTGTGATGTATGTTTATAGAATTCGTTTCTACACATATCCTCAAAGACAAATTCATTACTGCCGAATTATTTTTTTAAGCTAAATAATAAGTTATATTCCTCTTAATATTTAGTAATTTTAAGAGAACATTTTGCAATTTCATATACTGGTTCTTAGTGTTAAGATAAATTTAGTAACTTTGATTTCAAAATTACTTTAGTAATTAAAATGTAAAGGCATTTTCCTACAAGTTCTTACAGTCTAGCTGATAGATTATTTAAGGTTGTCTATTCACAAAAAAGTTCATTCTACGGGCAGCCGGTACCATTTTCATAGATACATACAGATACATGTAGGGTGCTCTTGAAAAGAAAAAAGTGCCTGTAAAGTACGAATCCGGTCACGTGACCCACTCGTAGCATGGCCTTAAGTCAGAAATTCTAATATTCGCCGGAGATGAAAAAATTCAAAGCTGCGTAAAGTTCTCAAAACATAACAGCCTTACTTGTTCAGTAATTCTCCCAAATTAAATATAAAACAAGGATATTGAGTTCTAAAAATTACATTAAAAAATTTAATGATAACTATTTAATAGTTTTTTTTCTTTTGTAAAGAATTCATCAGTTATTAAAACTTAACTAAAAATTGCATCAAATTGTGCATAAGATAGGTTAATGTCAAAAGCTTCTAACTTTCGTACTAGATGCTTATGTATGCGCGAGTATAGCGATCTCTCATTGGCTTCTTATAAATCTCAAAAGAGAGATAGAGATAGGTGTTTACAGTCTGTGACAAAATCAATATAATTACCACCTTCTGCATTTTCCCCGCAAGTGTTTTAGCATATTATTGACACGCAGGGATGCTTTTTAGGCTAATAAACAGTGAAAGCTAGCACCTCAAGGAGTGCCTCGAGTGTGCAACAGAAACAATTGTCAAGAATATAATGTTCCAGTATATGCAGCACTCCTCATTCTCGACAGTTGACTCTATTTCCCTAGAAGCGTTTAGTGAAGCGCTATTAATGTTGATTCCGTAATAGTGATAGAGGTCTTAATAAAGCACTCTTATTGCCACATTATACCTTTGGATATAGGTTGTTTCCGCATGAGTTGGACAACCAGATAGTATGTATCCTAGATGCTCAGGGTGTGCAGGTCACGCACTGCAGCTATCATCAAAAATGTTTCAGCTCAAAATGTGGCGACAGTATGCTAAGGTGGAAATGACACCATCTTGACATGCCAAAATAAAGCCATCCCTTCCCGAACCACTCCAAATAAATAGAGTACTACCGGGACAAGAAGCATGTTCGTTGCAGATACTTTCTTTCTCGCCGACAGTTCGAAAGACCGAATTTTCCGGATGAGACGTTTGTACTTGCTTTGGAGAGTGTCCTTTATAGATGACACATCCTGAATGCATCTCTGTGGCACGCAGAGGTATGTGTAAGTCTCTTTAGCGAAACAGGCGTCGTATAGCGCTTCTATCGACAAGCTCAGGTTCGTCAGGGATTCTCCTCGCAAAATTGGGCGCATTTTTCTAAGCCAAATACCATTCCTATTTCCTTAGCGTATCGTTCAAAACGCGCCCATGGAGTGGACGAATCAATTCAAAGATGACTTGCTAGACTCTTGCGAAGCCAGTATTATCTCTGTTCACAGAGGTTTTATGGAGCTTATGAACAGTCCGTGGTTCCAGAAAAACCCAGAGCTTCAGCACGTTTTGCATCAATCATTGTGTCTCCATCTTAAAAAATCGATATGTCCACGGGGCGCTTTTCTAACCCCTACTTGAATAATCTACAGGTGAATATAAGGAAGCGACATTTAGACCAACCGTGGAAAGCAAGCACCTTCTGATAGATGATAGTGATTTCAGGATATGGAGCAACATTAATGTGCAGCTTCCTCCTAAGCCTCAAATTCTAGATGAAATGGATGCCTCTCTCAGTAAGAATATCCCGTATGAGTCCGATCTCTGGACCATCAGTCAATGAAACAAAATACCTAAAGACACCTGCATCAACTGAACATGAAGATTGGATTAGCAAGAGAGAATGCCTCCCGTGTTTATTACGTGATTAACTGCATATCAACTGGTAGATTGTTAACGGATATGGTTCGTAAGTTCGCCCATGAAGTAAGTATCTTCAATCACGCACTGAACAAGTCAAAAGGTGAAAAAAGAACTGAGGGGTTCGAACAACTTTCACACTATAAGATATTTACCTCATATTTAAAGTCGGAAATGCCTATTTAGCTGTGGCTGGTTTAGGACGCACTATACTGCTACCGAAAAAAGGACACCTGCCCAACCCAGAGAACGACGCACTATACTCCTACCGAAAAAAGGACATCTGCCCAACCCAGAGAACGATTTATGTGACTATTTTATAACAGAATGTTTGTTTAACGTCTCGAAATAAAATCCTGAACATGATATAAGGACGAGTTTTGATTCGCCCCTAAGATGCACTGTTAACACAGACGTTTAAAAAATTAAAGGTGATTGAAACAAGATTGGGCTGCAGGTATACGGATTAGATTGAGGATAAATTTGTACTCATTCTGAACAAACACGGATGCTCTGTCGAAAAAAGTGCATTGGGATAGAATGCTGATTAAATCAGATGGATTGTTATTTTTCAAAACCATAAATGTTTTCAAAACTATATATTATATTATTATACTTACCAATATAATAAGCCACCAAGTGTAAAACCAGAGTGTAAATGATTTTCATATTTTCTAATTAAAGAAAAAGCGATATTTAACTGTGAGAAAAATGTATATTTTTTGTTAAACTGGTCTAATAAAGTATTTTTTCACGGATTATGTGAGCTTCAATTTTATCTTTCCTAGATAACATTTCACATCAAACTGAATTTTATTATGTTTGGACAAAAATCGTCCGATTATAAAATTCTTTGCGAATTTTGATGTTTTTTAAACTGCTAATAAAGCTTTTAAGTTTAACCACCCATTAGGTATTTGCAATTCATATATTCTCTACGTAATATATCTGATAATCATTTGCTCTTAAAATATGATAAGATAAGCAGCTGTTCATTAGTTATTTAAACAATATATCAAAATACACGCAAATTTCGCACACCTTTCCGTGAATGAGATTTTTTTTAGAATCAACTCTAAATGGTATTATGTGGTTGTTTCCCTTAGCTTTCTCTTGATCTTTAGGAGCAATGAATGTAACTCTGGAGCATGGTTATGATTAATGCTTATGGGAAGAGCATCCAAAGAATTATTCACTTCCTTCGCTATTAAGATTTTTTGTTTTGGATTTCAGCCGAGATGATTTTGGAACCGGATAACGAATTGTACATTTTCACAATAATGGGTTGCAAGTGAGTCTTGTCCTTGGGAGGCAAGCGAAAGGCATCTATAAATCGAGATATTTCCTGGTTAGCGCCACAGACAGAGAGAGAGAGAGAATAACGAACTAACTATCTATGATGTTCTCATTCAAAATAGGCGGGATACCTGAAATTATCAGCTCTAGGTATCTTTCTTTGGATTGAAGTTTGTTCAGTTTTTGTTTAACATTAGCCTGAAGGTCCAAGAGTTTCTTCACCACTTTTGCTTTATCCTCCTCGAGTTCGCGACAAGAGAACGAGAGAGCGAGAGGGGAGTTGCTCTCCTTCAACTGCTTGTCGTCCTCAATTCGCTTCGCATTACTCGATTTTAAATTACAGATATCCGCGGCTATAGAGTCTGCTTTTTTATTATTAAGCTGGACCATCAACTTATTATTTTGAATTTTACCAGAGGAGTTAGCCATATCATTTGTATGGCAGCCAGTTTGGCCCAAACATGCATGTTGATTAAAATTGTATCACTTCCGCCTCCTGTATATTTAAAAGGCCTGTTGGCAGCTTACCAGAGGTTGGTTTAGCTTAAAGTCTTCTAATTGAAACACAGTTAATTGCTTGCGTAGTTTATCGGTTTAAATTTTTCCGCTGCCACATTTGAAACATTCAGACTTTTCACGAGACCCCCAATGTTTTATCAAGCTTCTTATCAGGCCAAAGTTTAATGAAACTTTGCATCCCTACCCATCGTGAAAAACAACTTTCTATTTTAATTTTTTTTAAATAAGTTATTGGTTCAGCTGTAGACAATCCTATCGTTTAACTACTGTACAGCAAAATAAATTTATTAGGCGGGTAGAGCCTACTGGACATTCCTTAACTTCGGCTGGTGTCATGTTCGTAACCACGCAGCTTCGTATTTTAACTTTTACCCTGAGCCATACTGTACGGGAACAATAGATCCGCTATCTTCTAATATTTCAAAAATTTCACCATCAGATATTGTCAATACAACGTCCTCTCGGAAAGGTAAGTACATATTATCATTTTTTTCTCGACGTAAAAGTCGGGAAATGGGATTAAAAGTGTATCTTCGAAATTCGTACTGCCGATCCGGATTCTTGTGGGGAATAATCCGAATAAGTCCAAGTTGTCCAAGTCCATATCCAAGTATCAGAGGATCAGGAGGCATAGGAGGAGCAGGCCTGTCAAGAGAAGGCGTCATAGAATCAAATCTGGACGCTGGTAATTGTGAACTTAATTCTGCAAGAAGAAATAAAGGATTATTCTGTTGTTTTTTTTTTTGAGAAAATACTTTTACGAAGATTATGCGGGAAAAACCCTAGACTTACAAGTTACATATTTTTTTTAGTTGGCCAGTAAAATAACGTTGACATTCGCTAATTTAACGCCAGCATCTGAAGTTTTCAGCCAGTGTCATTTGTTTCCATAGAATTCGTTTCTGCACAGATTCTCAAACAAAAATTCATTATTGTGATATCGTTTTATTACAGCTAACAATAATATATTATTTTTCAGTCAATGTAAGTTATATTCCTGCTAATGTTTAGTAATTTAAGAAAAACATTTGAAATTTTCCGATACTGTTCTTTAATATTAAGACAAATTGTGCAACTTTGATTTGTAAGTTTATAGGCGAAGGCATTTTCTGAATATTTCTAACAGTCTAGCTAGGGGAAAATTATCCTTTTACAGTTTCACAGTTCTCGGGATGTCAATTTGATAGCACGCTATTTTCGGGTGTATTAAGTAATAAGCTATCTTCATAACAAAGCCAACTTTCTGGGAGCCGGTATCATTTTCATAGATGTCAGTTGCTGCCAATGGAACCCGGCGGAGTTTGTTTGATGTTTTTTAAATATATATTATGAGGTGGTATTTCTTACAACGCCTAAATTAATAGATTAGACAGGTCTAGTCAACGTCATTTTGAATTAAAATTTTAAAAGTCATTTAAAAATCAATACCTGGTCGAGCACAGGATCAACAAGAAACTTTTAATTGACAGGAACTCCGAGCAGAATGGCCTGTTGCTAGAAATAATCCTCTCGAGGGCTACACATTTCATCTCCGCTACTCCGAACCGTCAGCAGATTGGGGGAACATCATCTTATTGTTTAAAAGATATCCACTAATGCTGTCGAATTTTTTTTTAATAAGGCACTCTTACGACGGAATCGGCAGACTCTCACTTTACACCACCACACTACGTTGCTGAACGATCAGGTCAATAGATTTAAGACAAGGTTGTCTTTAATCGGAAAAACACTAAACACGACTGATACTTTAAGCGCACACAAAGTAAATTAGGTGCTCCCAACGTGTGATTGCGTTGCGCCCACCGCGCACATGCATGACGTAACTCACTATAGATTCTAGACTAGGTGCTAGGCCGGACGTGGTGAAATGCCGTCTCACAGGAGGACGCTACAGTGTGACTACGCCTTTACACGTTTTCGATGAGCATAGTTGCCTGTCTAGGTACGCGACCTAGGTATACGACACGCCAAAAACTAAACTCCGCGTCGTCGACTTCATTCATTATTCGACGACCGCACTGGTATGCCTCTGCTATACGTTTTCTCTACGACAACTGAATTTTATAACCGGTATTGTTTATTTAAGTTAGTTAAAAATCCTATTGAGTTAGTTGTTAATTGTAAGCTTCGTTAATGAACTTGATGCGAATAGGACGCCAGGTATAAAAAATGGGTGGCTGGGACTAATTTTGTTAGGCTTTAACGTGATGATTCTGAATAATTCAGTCGACGACCAAAATTGTATAGGGGTCTATATATTCAACGCAACTAGAATAAAGAATAAGAGAATGTGTATATTTTAACGTCAAGACGATTTCATTTCACGGAAATGTTTATTAATTTATGCGAGGCATCAATGGCTACAATAAAATTTTAATTGAATTGTTAACCATGGAATTCAGATAAGACTTAATTTCATGCCTGATTTACCATGCTCGCGTCTGATTTAATACCTATTGACCATTTAAGGTATTCGTTTATTCTCATAAATGATATGGCGCCCTTCAGGCAAAAAGTTGGGAATAATTTGAAGACTAAAAATATAATACTTACTCATTGCAATGTACATAAAATAAATTTATAATTGCTTTAGGCTTGGCTAATGGCCTTTGATTAAAACTTATTAACTGGGAATAAGCTATTAAGATATTACCTTAAAATAATAAATCCGGATTGGCTGAGACTTCAGCTTATTTCTTTTTGTACGAAGAATGTATTTTGAATCCCTTGGCACTAAACTGAAAGGCCTTTGACAAGGACACCAAACGCGTCTTCGGTTTGTGTTAACAAACGAGCCACATGCTGAATAGCACTGAGGCTGCACTGGTATGTACCCTTATCCTTGCATGCGGGGCTCTACAAGGACAAAGGAAACCTTTTCCTAGCTACTCGTGGGAACAACAATGACACAATCAATCCGCTAAAAAGTCCTAGATAGTGCCGGGGACCCTAGATTTCGGAGTGGTGAGAATAATTTAGATGGAAAACCGAAGACGAACTGGCTAAACGCCCCAATTGAGTGGACTTACAGCCTTCGAATTAGTCTGTTCCGCGATTATGCATTACACGTCATTAAGGCAGAAGCGGAATTACAAACCTCCAATATCTTCATAACAGAAATATTCCAAGTATAGCTGACATTGTTGTAAATTGCAGAGATCCTCTTCAGAAAATGGCGAGGAGCCACGAGATGATTGGTAAAGAAGCGATTCTTCACATAGCCGTCGAGCTGGCAGCAGAGACCCTTGACCTAATTTCCACATCAGAAGTGAGGAAGGTAAGGATAGAGTAATGTCTCAATTTAGATGCTTTACTTTTAAAATTCGAAGTATCTAATGCTGCACCATCATACTCGTATTATTCTGCACCGCCTAACGCCTCAAGGGTTATAGAATTAATTATCCAAAACGAGAAGTGCAAAATTTCCTGGAACTACGATTGTTGGAGAGCCGTCTCCATTGCATACTCAAGGTCTGACATGGTTCTCCAAGATTTCTAGAAAAGAAATATATTCGTGATCGAATTCTCGATTCTCGCCGATTGACTGCAGCTTCAATGTCAAGGGGACGAGAAAGGAGGAGAGGTATGAAAATCTCAAAAGGGAGTGGCAGAAACTCTACCAAGAATATTTGGTTAAAATCCTCGTTGTGATCGGTGCTCTCAGAGGTACGAAGCCATCAATGGTACGTTATCTTACAGCCATGCCCGTTTACTGTAAGTTTACTCGTGTATTACTAGGAGAAGTCTTTATAGCGAGTACAATAAACTGAATATATGTAGATCAAATCGTACTTATTTCTACCAGCAGAGATAGAGTTTAGAAAAATAGATATTGGGATAGAATTCGGGATGCATCAGAAGAAGTATTATTTTCGGAAGGCCTAAAACTGTTAAAACAAAATATTAAATTAATATACCTACCAATAAAATTAACTATGAAGTATAAAATGAAATTTTACATGATATTAATATTTTTTATTTAGAGAAACAACTAAAGTTAACCGACTAATTACTCTGTGTTTTTAGCCTCAATAGATTCTAGAATTATATATATACATATATATATATATATATGTTCCGCTTCGGCAAGAAATTTACGCTTAAAGCTTTAATCAGATTAACAAAAGTAGCAGTTATTGGTAATTTGTTGACCAGGAAAAGGTGGAAATGCTGACCAAGCGGGTGCAGCCAGAAATCTTATTTTTATAAAGCAAAAATGTTTTCAAAATGAATAAAGTCCAAAAGGGGTTAATGTAACATTCCTTTTTTAATCAATAAATATGATTGATAATTACCTATTTTTAAATCACTCGTAATGCGCTGATTTTGAATTATATTAATATTAACGTTTAATATTTATGATAAATAATGATTGGAAAATGGATCCAAAGTAGTGTCTTAATTCAAATTAAAGAATTAATTTTTAGGCGAAAATTCAATTTTCTTAACTTACACATTTATCTGTTTAAAGTTTGGTTGATCTTTTCTTTGTTCCATGTAATAAAAACTAAAAGATTTTAACTTTTTTAATTAAGGGAAGTTTTTAAATTTAGTTATATAATTCTAAGAGGCTATTTAAAATTAAGATACGATCTAGAATCATATTTTATATTTCTTTCAATAATAAATAAAATAACTATTGTTCTGATTCATGAACTTAAAGTACTTTAAATTCAAAATCATTTTTTTTTTAATTCGGGTCTTATTCAAGCTATTAAAAAAATTTATGATATAATATTTATCAGTGCAGTAATTAACTATTCTTAATTTATTTTTGATTATTTAAGTGATTTTATTTTAAGTCTCATTGTCGGAAATAAAGAAAGTTTTGTTTTTAAACTCAATAGAGAGGAGATACCTTGTAGCTATGTAAATGCTAAAAACAATGAATAGAAGGTATCTGCGTATTATTAGTAAAATAAGAAGTTCAGTTTCTTTCTTGTCAAGCTTTATATACATAATTTAATAATAATAGTAATTTCAATTACTGTGCAACAAATCCTTGCTTCAAAACTTAACAAATTATCATCCGTTCTTTTCTAAAAATATTTCCAGCTAGATCAAGGAAAAATATCGCTGATTTAGCTATAAACTTTTTTCTGTGCATCGGTGCGTGGCAGTTTGACATTTTTTCAATATAAATTATTGGTTCATCTGAAGAGAGTCCTGTTGTGTAACTACTTTACGATAATACGAATTTATTGTACGGGCAGCGCCTACTGGACATTCCTTAACTTCTGCTGTGGTCATTTTCGTAACGACGCCGTTTCGTATGTTAACTTTCACCCGGGGCCATCCTGCCATGTTGCAATGCATTCCCCTAAGAACTCCGCTATTCTCCAATATTGCAAAAACTTCACCATTACTTGTTGTTAATACTATTTCTTCTTGGAATGGCATCTGCTTGTTAACATTTTTTTCTCGACGTAAAAGTCGTGCATTGGGATCAAAAGTGTATCTGCGAAATTCGAACTGCCGATTAGGATTCCTGTGGGGAATAAGCCGAATAAGTCCAAGTTGTCCAAGCCCATATCCAAGTATTAGAGGAAATGAAGAGCTCGCATTATAAAGCCTGGCAGGAGAAGGCCTTGTACAAGAAGGCCTAAGAGGAGAAGTCCTGACAGGAGAAGTCCTGACAGGAGAAGATCTGACAGGAGAAGATCTGACAGGAGAAGGCATGGAAGGTGAAGGTCTGGCAGTAGGGGACCTGGACCTGTCACGCAAAAAAGTCTTAGACTGCGCAGTAAACTGATGAATGCCGCCAGAAGTAGAAGGCCGCCAAGGACCTGGACGAGGAGTATCAAGCCAATCACTATCGGATTGTGACCTTAATTCTGCAAAAAGAAATAGAGGATTGTTGTGGTGTTTTTGAGAAAATACTCTTACATTACCATATCATAAACTCCTTCATACGATTTTTTGTATGAATATGTATGATAAGAAGAATGATATCAAAATAATTCAAATAACGAAGCTCGTATTGTTATCTTCGCAGAAATTTATGTTGTGTCGGTAAATTTTTTAAACCATCTACTAGATCTGGAAGTTGATCGAAAAATCTTGAAACGACGATTTTGCTGAAAAAAAACTTTGACTTTGAAGCTAAACATTTTGTTCATCTGTCAATCAAATAAGTAAAGAAAAAAGTTTTAAAGATTTTTCATTTTCTTCATAGTATTTGTTTCTGCACAGATCTGCTGACACCTTTTATGGGAAAACTAGAAAAAAATTTTTTTAAAAGTTATTGCTTCATCTGTATATGAAAACGTTATATTTTTTTCAAATAATGAAGCAAGCGAATGTGCTCGTATCAACATCATCGAGAAAATTGCAAGCCCACGCGTGAAAAAATTTTATGATTACTTAGTCATCACGTAATATTTATTCGTGTCCTTGGTTCAGATTTAGAGTATGATATGTTCTTCATTTCACAATTTAAACAAATTTTAAAAAAAATTTAATAGCTTTTAACAACAGATTGGAGTTCAAGCACAATTTTAAATTAAAATTTTTTATAAACATTAATAATAAATATGGAGACAAAATATATTCAATGTATTATAATTGCAATGTTAACTATCATAAAAATAATTAAAATTTATTATTAAATAAAAGTTTCGTAGCGGGTGCATTAAAATTCCTCAGGAGAAGGTGGCCAAGGGGCAGAACCAGGATTGTCTGGCTGCCAATACAATTACACAGCTTTTTCAGATTATTTTCAGGAAATGAACAAATTTGGGGTCTTATTTTTTATTTTGATAGATTTCATGATGAATTTGGTCAAATTTGGCATTTTAGAAGTATCTCACAATTTTTACAGAATGCTTTTTTAACCTCTCCAAGTCAAGTTATAAAAAAATTCAAGTATTTAAAGGTGTCTACAGTCCAGAAATAATGCTAACTCCTACTTCAAGACAAAATCGTAAGGATAAAACAAAAAAGAAAAGTTTTTAATCATTTCCCATGACAGGAAAAAGTCGAGAACTTTTTTCAAAACAAAGTTATTATTAATTCGTAGTGTAGATTATTTCGTGAATATCGATTTTTCCGAGTAAAGAAAAGAACAGAGTGGCAGAAGTGCGAATAATTTCTTCCTAAACCTCATATAATGACGAGTCGTAGATCGTCCGTAAGATTTACAGGAAATGCAGCCGCTTGAAAAATACAACGTAATTGCAAAAAAAAGCTTTAGGTAGATAGATAGAGCTTTAAAAAGTAAATTGAAATAGAATGCTAATCAAATCAGATGGACTCTGATTTGTGGAAAGTAAAGATGTTTTCCAAACTATATATTATATTATTATACTTACCAATGCAATGAACCATTAAGTATGAAAACAGAGTGTAAACGATTTTCATATTTTCCGATCAGAGAAAAAAACAATAGTGAACTGTATGAATAGTGTGCAATTGTTAATAAAATGCTTAAACAATGTCTTATAATGATATATATAGGATTTAATTTTATCTTTCTCAAATATAATACTTTTATTGTATTTGGACAAAAATCGACGGATAGTGAAATTCTTTAAGACCATTTAGTACTTTAAATTTATATCTTTTGCATGTAATATAACCGATATTAATTTACAAACAATTTTTTTTCATCAAAATTAATTTTTAACATTTTTTTTGTGCAGGTATTTTTAATACATTGCAAAATAAAGTCAAGCTATTGCGTTAGAATTGGTACAAATGTGGATTCGTTTATAATTTTTTTTTAAATAATTGATAAAAAACATCTTTACATGGAAAATACATGTAAATACTAGTAATAAATTTTTTTAAAAACTAAAAACAATAAATTAGGGCGGAAAAAATAAAAATATTGCTTTCAAATAATCGTTTATTTTCTACCTACATCCGCTTTTACAACCTGAAGTCGATGATGCAACAATCAATTTGATAAGAGAGAGATCAATTTGTTTATTCTCTTTTGAATAAAGAAGCCGACTTTGTTGGATATATGAGAGTTACGCGGTAGCGTAAATAAAAGTCAAGGAAACAACACTTTACTGTGAAGCAAACAATCGATACATTTCTGAGTAATAAAGGTACAATATGGAGTATCTGAAAAAATTGAGTTTAGCCGTATGAATCTGAATTCAGCACTGAACAAAAGAAACTGTAAAGAAGCTGTAAGTGTGAAGAATAGAAAAACTGTAGATAAGGGGTTTTCTGCGTGCTTTACCGACGGTTCGTTACGAGGGAACTATTCATTAGACCCTTAGACCCTTGGGCCCTTAGTCAGCCGAGAGGTTAACCCCTTCCACTGCCTCTTTTAAGTATCACAAATAACGCTGAAACTCCAAAACCCCTCCTCAACGGTATTTGCGAAACTGCTAATCCAGAAGTCTACATTTCTCCAGCATGAACTGCAGCTTCAGTTTTGTTAACAGCTTTGTTAACATGTCAGCAGGAATCTCGTCCGTAGAGCAGTACTCGTACTGCCTAATCCCTTGTTTCTTTAAATATTTTGCATAATGATATTTGTTATCAACATTCTTGGTCTGATGACTGAACTTCCTGTTGTAAATTAGTTTTATGCAACTTTGGTTGTCCTCGAATATAACTGTAAACTGCTCTTCTTTACACTGTATGTCTTCTAACAAACGGCGAATCCACACATCTTCCTGGCATGCTTCTGCAAAAGCAATGTATTCTGCTTCAGTGGAAGACAAAGCAACGCAAGTTTGCTTTTCACAACCCCAGCTAATGGATCCTTTAAAAAATTTAAAAATACAACCAGAATTTTATTTCCTGTCTGATTTATTTTCTGCCCAGTTAGCATTTACAAATTCAATTGAAACTTTATTTGTGTCATCTAATTCAAAACCAAGTTTCAACCACTTGTCCTTTGTTCCCTTCAGGTAGCGAGCTTCTCTCTTTGCCTCTGTCCAGCCTACCTCTGCAGGCTGCTTATTTCGCTGACTCCGGATAGTTACGCTAGCTGCAATATCGGATCTGGTGTTCACTGGAATATGTAATAATGCCCTAATTAACACCTGTTATCTTTCGCTGTTCTGCATTGGCTGCTGGTTGTCTCTTGCCTTGATGTAGCCTGGATCCAATTCAATATTCGAAGATTTCGCGTCCTGTAATTCCATATTTCTTAACACTTACTCGATGTACTGTGTTTGCGAGATGCTATAAATTCTTTCTTCTCTCTTAACCTGAATTGCTAAATAGTGTTGAAGAATTCATAGAATTCCTGGAATCCATATTTTAATAGAATATGATCCAGTTGATCATTACATGCTTTTGCAGCCTGCTTTAACCCATAAATGCTTTTATTAAGTTTGCATACCATATCTTCTCTTCCAGGTTGAACGTAGCCTTCGAGTTGTGTCATAGAGCCCGTCTCCTGTCATCTCCCATTAAGAAATGCGGTTTTGATCATCCCTTTATGACCGGCAATTGTCAATAGAGTGCGGAAGGTTGTCTGCCGAACGTCGGGTGCAAAGACCTCGTCATATCCTGTTCCGTACTTTTGGGAAAATCCTCGAGCCACAAGCCTTATACCTGTCGATCCCTCCGTCCGCTGTCCTCTTTAGTTTAAATACCCGTTTACAGGTCACTGGGTCTCTGTCTTTTGGTTCTGGAACGATTTCCTAAGTTTCGTTGCTTAACAAAGATGAAATTTCTTCATCTAATGCCCGTTTCCATTCATCCTTATCTGGACCAGTTACAGCTTCCTGTCTATTCCTTGGTTCCTTCTCTGTATCCATCCCCAACTTTAAAACGCCCATGTAGCTGTCCGGTCGTACTCCTTTATTTTCTCTTTCTGATCTCCTTAATTCTTGATGGTGTCTCTTCTCTCGTGGTGGTTCCTCACTTCTCACTGATGAATCCACATCCTCTTCTTCCGCGCTGGAGTCCATTGTTGAATCTTCATTGGTTGAGGCTGATTACTCGGTATCTTCTTAAATGGAATCTGCAGGCTGAGAAATTATTTTTTCTT
Organism: Druon quercuslanigerum; assembly: GCA_010014905.2. Lineage (NCBI taxonomy): Eukaryota > Metazoa > Arthropoda > Insecta > Hymenoptera > Cynipidae > Druon > Druon quercuslanigerum. The sequence goes on from JAAAKG020195999.1 coordinate 17,615, forward strand.
ATGATATCTAATTTTGAATCCCCTCACTCACGTTATCCGAAAACTAATCTTGACTAATCTTGACACGATCTACTTCAATATCAAGAAGCCGAAACGCATTTGACTCATCTGAGTAACCAACAAAAATGAGCTTTTTGGCCTTTTTATCCAATTTTCTTCTTTTTTCGTTAGGAACATGTGCATAATCTGCACAGCCAAAAACATTTTAATTACTTACATCCGGTGCTACTGAGATCCATAGTTCAAAACGTGTCTTCTCTGTAGCTTTTGTAGGCAGTCTGTTCTGAAGATAACTGGCTTTAAAAACTGCCTCCCCCGAGTATCTCTTATCGGGATTTGCATCAAACAGCAAAGATCTTCACATCTCGAAAAGAGATCGATTTTTCTCTCTGCGACTCCAGTCTGTTGTGGCTGATACGCTTCCGTAAATTAACTTATTATTTCCTTTCCCTTCACTACTTGAGTATTCCCCTCCTCGATCTGACCGAATCACTTTTGGCTTTTTATTAAATGAAGTCTTCATAGCTTCGACGAATTCCTTTATGAGTACACCTATCTCACTCTTGTACTGCATGAGGTGCACTTCCGTGTACCTGCTATAATCGTCGATGAAGGTCAGAACGTACCTTTTCTTTCCTGGTATTTGTGTTTGCACAGGGCCGCAAATATCTGTATGAATTAGGTCCAAGATATCCTGAGACTTAGTAGACAATTCTTTTGCAAAAGGTGTCATGGTCATGTTCCCTTTAATGCAGCATTCAGAAACTTTCCTTATTCCGCAATGCGTAACTGTAATCCCAGAGGCTAGTCCTTTGTCCGCCAGGTCCTTAATTGCACTCGGATCTCGATGCCCGAAACGTCTATGCCACGAATGCTCACAATTCTCACTGTAGCTACCTTTCGAGTGATTTATTGTGATATTGACTTTTTCACTATTCACTACCTTTAGTTCATAAAGTTCAGAAGATAAAACTGCCATTCCTTTTATTTTCCCATCCTTTAGCTTTATGATAAAGCAATCATCTCTTTTACATTCCACTCGAAACCCATCCTTTGTCAACTTTTTTACTGATAATAAGTTTTAACCTAGCTTAGGCACGTAGAGAAAATTAGACACTTTTACTCTCACTTCCTTTCCTTTGACGAGGCTATTTAAACTTGCCGAACCAACCCCATGGATCTCGAGGTATTCTTCCTCATTTGCAAGGTACACGAATCCTTTCATGTTTACGTCAATTTCCTTGAAAAACTCTTAATTGTTTGCCATGTGGCTGGTTGCTCCGGAGTCTATTACCCAGACATTTTTTATTTCCTTAGCTTTCGAACTGATCCAGTACTAATACTTTTCGCAATCCTTTTTGTTGCGACCAGATTTCTTGCTGAAAAACACTGTTTTGCAGAATTTGTATAATTTTCTTTACCATGCGCTTCTAAAGCTCATGGTTAAGAAAAAAGAATGCTCTTAAACATTGTTTAAGAGCATTCCTGCCTCGCGCACTTTTTTGGTATTCCTTATGTGGATAAATTATTATTTTTCCAGGAGCAGACTAATTGTTCCGTAAACTTGAGCATCCGATTCCTTCTAAGTTGCAGTCAGAGGATTAGCTGGTACCTAGAGCCATAATAAAAAAAATTATACTTAGTGCACTAGAAAAAACTGGATATACACCGAAACACTTTATCTATTTCCATACAACTGTCACCCCTGTTCACTTTATCCTTTTCACACAACTATCACTCCTGTTAACTTCATCCTGTTCACTCAGAAAAATGAATAAAAAACACTTTATACTTAATCCTTTAATCTTTAGACTCTTGTCTCTAGGCTCATAACAAGTAAACAACACTTTACTGTGAAGCGAACATTCAATATATTTTTGAGTAAAAAAGGTACAATATTAAGTATCTGAAAAAATTGAGTTTACCTATATGAATCTTAATTGAGCACTGAACAAAAGAAACTGTAAAGAAGCTGTGAGTGTGAAGAATATAAAAACTGTGGATGAAGGGTTTTCCGCGTGCTTTCCCGACGGCTCGTGACGACAAAACTATTCGGGTGTTAAAGCCTTGGGCCCTTAGTCAGCTGAGAGACCAACCCCTTCCACTGCCTCTGCAAAAGTGTCGCAAATAACGCTGAAACTCCAGCAGACTAAAGTACGTAGAGTTTTAGAAGATTCAGACAATCTTAAACTTTCTGCTACACCTTCCTTTTGTGGGAATAGCATTTGCCGAACAACCATCTGTTCCAATTTCAACGCAGTAGTCCGAACGTATACTCAATTTTTTCAATTTTCTTAGGTCTATTTGTCCAAAAGCCCTTCCTGTTAAAGAATACTTTATTTTACTTTATCTATATTTATTTAGTTATTCGAGCATCTTCTTTACCTGAAATAATTTTTTCTTTCGAATCAGCGGTAGCAGTTTTGACATCATGAAATGCATCGATGAAGCCCATGAAATCTTTTCTTATTTCTCGTGAATCATTAGTATATCTTCAAATAAGACACATTTGCGATTTACGCCTAATGTCAGTTGTCTCATTCAATAAAATTGAGTACCAACCGGATGATTTCACCCTATCTACAATCAGGTTTGTAATTTCCTCACTACAACAATGTATGAGGTCATTTTGAACGGTCTACCTTATATAAATCCCTCGTGAAAAAGCAGTTTTCAAATTATTTTCGAGATCCTTATCACTGGAGTCTACCCAAAATAAAAGCAGCTCTTTAAAAGTGTCTGGATTCACAATATTCTAATTTGTTTAGCAATTCTAAAATTAGGATTACCATCGTCCCTGTGAACCTTTAAAGGACTTGAGTTAAGAGATTTTGGTCTACCTGGTACAACACATCTTTTTTTCTAAACAACATTCGCTACATGGTTTCGTAAACCAAGGGCAAACTTTACAGAAAAATCCTTGCTTCGATATAGAAAAAACTAGCCAGCTATAATTTTCTTAATTCTGATGATTCGCAAAACGCTTAACTTTCTTTTTATGTTTTATACGTCCTAAAAATAAAAAATTAAAATCTTTCGAAAATAAATCATTATGTCCTTCAAGGACAACATGCTCACATAAACGTTTAGAAAAATCTTCTTCGACGCCGAAAAAACTATTTTTATTCACTATCTCATATTTCGAGTTAGTAGAATCAGATAACTCCACCACCATACTCTTGGCATTAACTCATTAAAAAGAATCTTCCACCGTAACATGCTTTCTTTACTGAACTGGACTACCAGATTTAAAACAATATTACTATTTTTAAAATTTGGTTATAGAAATGCTATGTATGTATTTAATAAGTCCAATTTTCTCAAATTTTTAAGATGACAAAAACAAAATTCTAGTTTCATTCATGTAAAAAGCATTGATAAAATACATTATTTTTTAACTATGATCACATTTTTCCTTTTTTCAAATACACAACTTGTAGAATAAAGAAAAAAAAATTACTAAATTAAAAAATTCAAAATCAATGAAAATCTTTGAAAATAAAAATGACTTTAAAAATAGTAGAATTTAAAATATAAAATTTAGAATGTAGCCGACTTTTGTCTGCTTTGTAAATATATATCATTGCGTTAACCTCAATTTGGGCTAAACAGAATTTATTAAGATTAAAATGTTGGATGTTCACCAGTTACCCCAAGTTCAAAATCGAACATTTTTAAAAATAATTAGTATTAAGTAAGAATAGTTTTTAATAGGGTTCACTTTATTCCTTGGAAAACTTGTTAGAAATACGTTAATACATTTTTAAAATAAAACCGTATTAAAGTATTTTTTAGAGAATCTTTCAAGGAATAAAATAACCCCTACAACATTAGAAATAAATAATAATTGCAACTTTTATCTGAAAGGAAAGAAAAACATACAAATTTTAAATAAACATTTTTAACTTGAAATATTATTTTCTAATGTCTGCACTTAGTTCTTCTGCAAAATTAGTTAATATTAAGTATGAGGATACTTTCCTCAAATTTTACAAATCATTTTTAACAATTCTCATGTCTGAGCTTCAGATAACTAGGAACATCCTTAGTTTGAAATATATCCAAATAGACACATACATTTCAGCCTCAAATTAATTTAAACATAATTGTAAGAAAACTAGATTGTTTTTAATTGAAAAACATAAGCAATCATATTAAATTATTTCTTTTTACGCTACCGTAAATAAATGTGCGATAAAAAACGCATTCTTTCTTTATTTAATATTTGAAGTGTTCTTGCAACATTTTTTTCTATTATCATATATATTAAACTTTTTTAAAATAAGAATTAAATTATTGTTTGGAGAATAATCTTAGGGATAGCCTAGAGCTAATTATAATTTTGAGTATTTTTTTACCAATTTTTTGTTTGCAATAGTTTCGTCGTGAAAAATACCGTTCAAAAAATGTACATAAAACAACTTTGTTTTACTAAGGTATATGAATCCTTAAAAGGAAATTCAATGGAAAGGATCTGCATATTATTAAAAATAAAATAGTCAGGTGTTTCTGGTTCAAAGATTTATTAGCATTATTCATTGATGATAATAATATTTTTAATAATTCTGCTGCAACTTCTTGTTTAAAAGTTTTGAAATTATCGTTTGTGCACAACTGAGTGAAAGTTTTACATTTTTTCATAATAAATTATTCGTTTATCTGTAGAGAATCATGTTGTACAACTACTGTACGGTAATACGAATTTATTGGGCGTCTAGAGCCTACTGGACATTCCATAATTTCGTCTGCGGTCATTTTAGTAACGACGCCGCTTCGTATGTTAACTTTCACCCGGGGCCATCCTGTACGGGCCCGATGCATTCCCCTAAGAATACCGCCACTCTCAAATATTGCAAAAACCTCACCATTAGATGTTGCTAATACAATCTGTTCTCGGAATGGTAAGTGCGCACTGATGTTTCTTTCTCGACGTAAAAGTCGGGAATTTGGATCAAAAGTGTATCTTCGAAATTCGAAAAGGCGGTCCGGATTCGAGTTGGGAATAAGCCGAATACGTCCAAGTTGTCCATGCCCATATCTAAGTATCTGAGAAACAGAAGCATCAGGAAGAGAAGGTCTGGCAAGAGAAGACTCGGACTGGGTAGGAGACTGAGGAATTCGACGAAATGTAGAAGGCCGCCAACGTCCTGGACGAGGAGTATCAGACCAATCCCTGCCGGATTGTGAACTTAAATCTGCAAAAATAAATGGACGATTGTTTTGTAATTGTACAGAAAATACTCTTGTCTTACTATATTGTGATTTGTGTAAAATTTGACCGCCCCCAGTTTTTGTCAAATAGCCACGTTTTGAGACCCCGTGAATCCAAAAAACAGATTTGTACGATCGCATGTGTCTGTGAGTCTGTGTGGCTGAAAATTTTTTGTTTGTAAGCACAATAACTTTCGAAAGAACCGACAGATTGGATTGGCCTTTAAGTATACTCTTTTAGTGACCTAAAATAAAGGTACAATTAATTATAGTACTCAAAGAGGCAAACAATTTGTCCTAACGACTTTTTTTATAAAACAAAATTACTAGTGTTATAGCATTAACAGGATTCTAAAAAGCAAACAAAAATGAATTTGCGTAAAATTTGACCCCGCCAGTTTTAATCAAATGTTCACGTTTTGAGACCACCTGAATCCAGAAAACAGGTTTTCACGATTGTGTCTGTCTTTCTCTGTGTCGGTTTTGACTATTACATTTAAATATATCACAGACCTTCTCAGTCTAAAACACTAACCAGCTAAGACTCGGTTTAAACTAATCAGGCCCCCCCTTCGCCCCAACGCCTCATCAATCGAATTCTGGTGTGTTACTGAGGCTAGGGATATAGTTTAGAAGTTAGAAAAATATAAGGCTTATTTTTTAAACGAGTCAATAACACTACGTCCGTTTTAATATGAATGGACGTTATTAATTGTAATAAGATACATTTATTGAAGTGATCTACAGTGTGAGGGACAAATTCGAGTGCGCAGCACGAAATACGTAATACGTATTTCCTGATTGATACTTATTTTTGACAAGTATAAATAGAGTTTGCAAATAAGGAAATCAAAAATGAATCCGACGAATTAATTATCGTTTGCGGAAAGCTTTAAAATGTTTAAGAAACTATATTATTTTATTATACTTACCAATGGAATTAACCACCAAGTATAAAATCAGAGTGTACTCGATTTTCATGTTTTTCGTTTGCAGACGAAACTAAAGTTGACCGTGTAAGTACTCTGTATTATTTCGCTTTCTTAGGTTGAAACATTATTATTTCATGTATTATATGGCCTTTACATTTATCATTCACAGACTATATTTTATGATAAGAAATTATATTGATATTTTATCATCCAGTTTGAAGGATAAAAATAGATGAATTAAGTTTGTTCAAATTAACAAACGAAATTTTAGCCAGGAATTATAATTTTCAGATTAGGACGAATTAGGAATTATTAAATTATTAAATTCAAA
>JAAAKG020196010.1:0-24088 GCA_010014905.2 Druon quercuslanigerum
TGGGACTACCGGTCGGTATCGGACCAATCTACCCTATATTAAAAATATACATGGGTTGCTGCAGTTGTACTGAATCTAAAACTATCTGATTTTTCTGTTTCTGGTCGATCGTTATCGAGATTTCATTAACACCGCACAGCTTCCTACTTTTCCAGGCGTTGACTTTAGCTGCCGGTTGCAAGCGTAAAAAGTGTATAAAATAAATAAATAAATTTTTTAAAGAGATTTAAGAAGTGTATTTATTATGCTCTACAAGCACTACATTAATAAATTTAATTATACTACCAAAAAAATTCACAAAAATAGCTTTTTTTCAAGCGTTCAAAGTAGAATACGGCCTCAAGGTTATTGCAGTGTAAAGTATTCTAAACCGGAAATTGTTCAACTAAATTAAAAAAATCTCATGATGGTTTTTCAGTTTCGAAACCTTTATATTTGAAGTTTTTTATTTTGTAAAGCCTGGCAATTTTGAGCTATTTCCTTTTAATCTCTTAAGAGTTTTTTATTTGATAATTTCTGTTTATTTCTGTAAAAATTTTATTTTAAATCTTAGATTGATTCTGACATTTTTCAATTCAAAATTTAAAGATTCTGAATGTACAATTTGAAACCGTTCAAGTTTTAGTGATTAAATCTTCTATTTTGCGATGTTATATACTTTTAATTGGAAATTTTTCGACTAAATGTTTGGTAATCCGATTAGGATGTATCACTTCAACCAAGAGCTAACTTCACTTCGGTGAAAGTGGAGCGGAAAACAATGGACCAAATATATGAAGCAAGACTTTATTTCTGTAATATCTTTGTAATTAATAATAATTATTATCATGTTATTATTTCACTAAATAGTGATTAAAAAAATTATTTGTCCAATACACTTATACAGAAAAAAAATAGTTTTTAAGCGAAAATACCTAATTACGGAGTGTCAATTTTTAAATCTTTAAATTCGAGATTTTGTATGTTTTAATTTCTACCAGTTTGCAGCTATTTACCTTTGACATCTTTACAGTTTCAATTCAGCAATTTCTGTTTATTTCTCTCACAGTTCATGCGTTAATTCTTCGATGGATTCGGAATTGTTTCAATTTAAAATTGTATAATTCTAAAACTTTAAATTGAAATAGAACATGCATGTCAATGACTCGAGAATTAAAGACAAAAGACTTTTATTTATTTTTTTTATTCACTTTTAGTAATTTGAGTAACTAAAAAACTATATTGCTTTTTCGTTAACTATAAGCAAACAAAATGATATGTTTTTAAGTTCTTGATAATATTTCTGATATAAATGAACCCGATCTCACTGATCTCCTAAATAATGGTGGCATGTTCGTAATTGCTCAAAAATTGAGAATTTTGGACTCGCGCACTAAAATGTTAGATCTTTTTTTCAAATATAGATAAAAATATTTAAAAATTAAAAGTCGTTCAGATGATATATATTATAGAATTTCCTAACTTAATAAGATTGAATTTTTATAAACCGAAATATAAAAATCTCAATTATCAGTATTTAGCGATTTTTAATAAAATTTTGTCGGAATTACAATATTCTAAAAATACTTCAACATCAAGGGATACTTTTTTATTGACTTATTGTGATATTTAATTCAATACTTTTTATTTTTTATATCATATTGATAAATATATGAAACTATGGACAGGAAAAGAGAAAGAGTGCATATTGTGCTTAAAATAGACTGAAGATAATATTTGTATTAGATTAATAGTTTTGCTTTTAGAGTCTTTACTAGAAAATTGGTTGCATTGGTTACGTCATAAAGAATCAATATATCTCATGAGTTCAAAATAAGCTTCCCAACAACTGCGTATGCCTTAAGACATTTTTATTTTTTTTTAGCATTAAACAAATATTTAGTGATTCAGAAATATTTTCGGCGACTGACCGTGGTAGTAGACCTAACTCTATTCAACATGAAATACAATATTACGTCTGTGAAGATAAAAAATAATGATAAAATTGGACTGAAATATTATTGTTAATTCGATTGTTCACTTATTATTACATGTATTAAACAATTTGACAGTAATATTAAAAATAATATTTTATGCAAAAAAGTTGTTGCTAATTTATTTGTTACAAGATAGAATTGATTGTAACATCGTCAAATTGTGCTATGTTTGTGCTTTGTACCGTAAACGATTCTTTAAAAAATAAAAATTTGTGCCAGAATGAAAAAAGCCTTTTTAGTGCCAGCACCAAAATTTTGTATTTATGAAGAAAAAATGGTGTTGGATGGCAATTAAAATGGACCAGAATGTGCTGTAAACAAAAATTGTATTTAGTGAAACATTTTCATTTAAAAAAATGTTCATAAAACTCAGCTTCTTATTTATTTTTTATTTTTACACAAATAGAAGATGTGTGCAATTTTTCTAAACTTGTGCTCTATTGCGTCACAAAATGTTTTTTGAAAAAATCAAAGTTTGAGTTGAAATTCACGACACAAAAAACCTTTTTTGGGCTACCACAGCAGAAATTTAAAAAATGCATATTTAAAAAAATCTGAAAGTTGTGTTGAGATCCACTATAGGCCAGCACAATAACTTTTTCTAGACAAATCTTCACACAGATGAATATTTTTTTCAACAAGCTCTGTTTTTTTAACTTAAAATGTTCAAAAATTAAAATTTAGAAAAAAACTAAACTCTACTAAATTTTGTAAAGTGAGAACAAAAGATATCTACTAGAACAAATTCAATAACTTGAATTTTTGAATATGTGAAATGTGTGTCGATTTGGGGTAGTCCAATAAAATTCAACGCAACTTCGAACTTTTTTAAATGCAAATTATTCGTCAAAAAAGTGTTTCAAGATAAAAAGTGTAGATTTTAAGAAGAAAATATACATCTGTGTAAAGCAAGTATCTTAAGGCATAGTTGTTATTCTCAACTGAACCTACTCAGTAAAACTTTCAGATTTTCAAAATCTGGATTTTTTAAAGTTGCTGGATAAAAAATTTAAGGTGTTCAATTTTTCATATTTTCAAATGTTGGGTGTGGTGCCTTAAAAAAGATTTTTGTAAATTTTTTCTCAAATTTTGATCTGTTAAAAGGATCTTTTGCTGCAAAATAGAGCACACATATAGAAAAATTTAGCACAAATTCCTTTTTTCAAAAATACAAAACGGCGATGCTGACTTTTTTAAACGTTTTTTTCAATAGTGCTTATCACATAGAATTTTTGCTAACGGAACTTTCTTGTTCGTATTTGATGCGACTTAGCTAAACAAAATTCTCTATAGATTTAAAATATTTTTCTTTTACTCTGCATTAGGTAAGTAATTATTTTTGATATTTTTTCTATTTTTGAAATACTTAAATTTCAGTCAAATTAATTTTGTTACTGCTTTGAAAATAATGTGACAGTATTTACAAAATAGAGAAAATACGTGTCAGTTATGTTTCTCTTAATTTCTAAAGTTATTAAGATGTGTATATTTAAAAATGTTTTATTTTTTTTTTATTTTGTGCATTCGACGTTGTGATATACAATTTTTAAATGTCTAAATTGATTATTTAATGAGATACATGATAATTTCTACAACTTTTTGGAGGACTAATTTCGAAAGCACAGACAGCTTATCAGCAGAAGATCACACAGTTCATAATTTAATAAGTTGTTTAATTTCTAATTCAAAGCAGAGATGACATAAAATACGTGGAATGTTTATTTAAATGGTATGAGAGAAATCATTTGAAAAGAGTTGTTGAAGAATGATAAAATTATCATGATTTGAAGACTCGGCAACATTGTCTCAATAAAAATTTGCTTTTTTTGTATATTCTTTTTCCTTTTCTAATTCAAATATCTTTTATATGAAAAAATAATTAAGGGTTAATAGAATAATTTAAGCATTTCAGATGTTTACGACACGAGTACATTTTAACATTAGAAATTGTTTCATTTTTAAAGTCTATATTTTTTCTTATTACCTGCATCTTCATATTTTTTACTTGGTTTTCTTTCGCTATAAAAAATGTGTAAATATAATAAAAGATATAGGAAAAGAGTAAAGGACCATAGATATGTTATAGAACTTTTCCAAATAAATATTTTTGCTCTTCAGAAACACTGTCGAAGAAATTTTTGAAAAGCTGGAGATTTAAAGGTCAATTTATTCATTTAATTTTTTTAATTTGTTTATTAATGTCACTATAATCACAGTTCATCTTATTGTTTTTTAGTTCTCTTACTGCATGCCTCTTCGTTAATAAATTTTGCAATACATATATGAGAATTTGTGCGCCTTATATTTGCCTGGTTTTCTAAGTCAACTAGAATATCCCTGTAGCACTTTTTCGCCAACTGTAAACAACAAAAAAATATTCTTTTTACATTGATAGTAAAATTTATTGTATAAATAAACTGCACTAAATTCCTAAAATATTTAAATTATAGGTCAAAATATTCAAAAATTAGAAACGTTTTTCAGGATAATTTAGTATTTTCTAACTCAATAGGATTGAGTTTCATGCAAATAAATTTACAACAATTCCATTATTAGTATTGAACTTTTTTTTAGAATTCAAATATTTTTAAGATTTTGACATCAAGCGATAACTTTTTTAATTATATTTAATGTGAAATTTGCTTTGTTGCTGTTTAGTTGTAACATAACATGAATGAATATCCGTAACTGGATTGGAAAAGAATTTCTGTGTTCAAAATAAATCAAAAATAATATTTTGATGTACCTTAATTTTCTTGTGTTCAATGGCATAATTATTACATTCCTTGCATTGGTTACGTAATACAGGATCAAAATATTGAACTAGTTGAAAATAATCATTCCAACAAACATGTACGCCTTCAGGCACTATTCCTTTCTGTTTCGTAGAATCAATTGCGCCCTAAAAAGAAAAAAGAATAAAACTGTCATAGAAATTGTTACATTTTTTATATTGAAAAAATGTTTAGGGATTGAAAAATATTTTCACCAACTGACCGCAACATCAGATCGAAGTCTATGAACGATTTTATACATTTGTTGAATAGCTGTGGTATGTAAATTTTCTAAGTCCTGCATAAGATTATCTGCGAAGACTGTCTGTAAGGATATAAAGAATTTCTAATGCATTAAAAAATTGAACAGTAATATTTAAAATAATAGTATATGGTAATAAAGCTGTCGCTACTTACCTTGTTATTTTATACAATTGACTTAAAATCGCTGGATTGTACTAGGTTTGTGCTCTAAGGTGCCGCAAAAATTTTTTTGCGAAAACCAAAATTTGAGCCAGAATGAAAAAGAAACTCTAATATGTTCAACATCGCCATTTGTTATATATTAAGATTAAGTTGTGATGAATGCGAGCAAACTCGTACAAGAACTTAATGTAAATAACAATTTTATTTTGTGAAACATTTTCGAGAAAAAAATTTTTTCAAACAAATTTGAGCCAAAATTATCAACAATCAAAAAACACTTTTTGCGCTATCATGTCAGAAATGTGAAAAAATTAAATATACACTCTGATGTATAGTTTTCCAATAACTTATGTTTTTTTTAAAACCTGAAACAACTTTTTGACGCAACATTATCAACAATTGAAATGTCGAAAATCTTAAATCTTACTCAGATCTATATTTTTTAAATAAATTCATCTGTTTTGAATTTCGGAATAATTTTGTTTACTCACGGCTTTTGTAAAATGTAAATTTCGAAAATCCGAAAGTTATGCCAATTGGAACAAACTTGACTTTTTTTAACTTGGAATGACTTTTCGAGTCATAATTTTCATAAAATTGAAATTTCAAAAATTTGAAAATTGTGCTAAGTTGTGCTAGGTAAGTACAATAGCAGCTTTTTGACCCTAAGTTTTTATAATATCAAAAGTTCAAAAATAAAAATGGTAAAAACTTTTAATTTAGAATGTCTGAAAGGTTTGATAAGTTGGATTTACCGAGTGAAACGCAGCATGATTTTTAGATTTTTAAAATGAAAATATTTTTTCGTTTTGGTCAAAAAATGATTTCAATTAAGTTAGAAAAACTAGATGTTAATAAAAAATACACGTTTTAGTAAATTAAGTGTTTTTAGGGATAGTTATGCTCGATTAGCACAACTTTAGCCAAACTTTCATATTTCCGAATTTCGCATTTTTTTAATTTTCGGGTTTAGTAAAATTTTTTGGGATCAATTTTTTTTTTTTAAATCGATTATGTCTCAACAAAGCACAACTCTACTTAGTTCAGAAAAACTTTTAAAAAACGGCAGTGCTGAGTTTTTTTGAAATCTTGTTTTTTCGAAAATACGTATTTGGTGCCACTTAAAATAACTGTTGCAACGAAAAATGTCAATGATGCTCGCAATTCAGCAAAATATACATTTGTTGTCAAATTAAATATGGCGGTACAGACTTCTTGAAGGTTTAAGAATGCGCGTATTTAAAAGAGGAGCTACAGACCTATAAAAGTCCACGATATAAAACAATATATGTTTTTCTATTTTTGAAATATTTATATCTGAGAAAAATTAACATTTTTTTGCTTTGAAAATAATGAGACAAAGTTTCTGTAAAAGTTTTGAAGTATTTAATGAAATTTCAAGTCTATGAATTAAAAATTTAAAGTGATAATAGATAATTTATAAATAAATGATGGGTAACTTACTTCGAAGGCACAAAAACCTAGTAAACAGAAGATCCCATACTTCATGATTGAATAAATCTTTTAATTTCTACTTTCGAGCTCAGCTGAACCAGAAGTGATATTATCTCAATCTGTAAAGTTGAATTTTTATAGTAAACACATGACACGTAGAATGTTTATTTAGTTGACGTAAGATCACTTTATAAGAGCATAGTACCAAAAAATTAAATTATTACGATTTTGCGACTCACATTTGCTTAATTTATTTATGTTTAATTCTCTACTGACAAGGCGCTTTCATGCTCAAGTAATAATTTAACAAAACTATTAAATACATTGTAAAGCAAATTGGCACGAATCTTACTTTTAATATCTCATAACAAGATTCATAGTTCGCACTTTAATTCATATTCATACACGTTACTGGTAATACCTTTCATATTTCGGAATAAAACTAAATGAATGAATGGTAAAAATATAAATAAAAGCGGGATAAAGCTAATTGCCAATCGATTTAGGAAGATTTTTTGTATGGTTTTCCATTTATCTAATATCCATCGGCGTATCAATACTTTTTGCTTTTTCTCAGAGGAAACCAAAAATAAAGTATTATCTTCCTGAAAAAATGTTACCAAAAACTTAATAAAAAGTAATGTATTTGGATGAATAATTTTAGTTTATATAACCAGTTTCAATTTTACCATTTTGAAGCAATCAGATATAAATACGTTATACTTGGTAGAGATAACGTAGACTATTTACAAATTTCACAATATGGCCTTCTTATAGTTTTAAATAGAATTTAAAATGTTACACAATCGCGGTCTTTTATTATTATTTAATATTTTTACATAACTTCTTTGTTGGTGTGCATAACTACATATAAAGAAAACATTCGATTATTTTTATCGGAATGTCGGCAAAATTAGCCCCTTTTTAAGGTACCTCAATTCATAGCATAAAAATCCGTTTATTTTCACCGAAATGATGGTATATACTCAGCAACGGCCTTTCCATTTTTATAACATTCCTTTAATTAATATACATATGGATGATTGCCAAAAAATTGATCACTTTTCAAGTCCCAGTCATTTTCAACATTTATTTTGAATATTAATTTTTTCTAAAATACCTCAGTAAAGTAATTATATCAAAGCCATATTTAGTGAAGTTTCAAAATTTTAGACGACTTTGTTTAGAAATTATTATTAGAGAGATAAGCAAAATGTCTTGACACGCATTTGTCCCTACATACAGATTTTCATAATGAGAAAATGATAAATGAAGGGGTACACTGCACGCGGTCGTAAGTGTCGAAACCCGCATTTTAGAGGAGAACTAATAAAATGTGTAACTTTCACGCAAATAATTTTAAACCCAAAAATGCGAATATGTTTCGAGGTACTGTTAGCCTTTATCAAACCATGAAACGAACATCCTGAAAAAGGATCCTTCTCCGAGATAACCTTTGTCAAATGTACAGCGTTTCCCCATAAACTCTAATTTTTATACATGAAAAGTGGAGTAACTGTTTTCTTTTTCAATTTAAAAAAAGTAAAAAAGTACTTTTGAGCTGTTAGTTAGCTATATTGAATCGCAAACAATTTTTTTTAAAGATAACCGTGTGCGAGAGAGCCCTGGCGAAAGATCGGCTAGCTTCAGTTTTGACACTTAAAAAGTTGCGTAACTGTTTAGTTTTTGAATTTAAGAGAAAAACACCAAAGTACTTTAGAGTTATTGGTTAACTCTATTGAATTGAAAAAAGAGTGTTTTAAAACAGATAACCATGTGCGAGAAAGCTCTGGTCAACGTTCGGTGCGCACAAGAAAGCATTAATTTTGACACATAAAAAGTAAATTTTGCAGGAACTATTTCTTTTGAAGAATTCACAATTTTTGACTGACAAACTTCAAAAACCAGAATCGACTCGCGCTGCGAAAATCAATGACGCCGCGGTGACACCACACTATGAAACATGGCACTTACGCCAGCAAGCATCGCGGCACTTACGCCCGTATGCACTGCCTTTTTTTCCTAGACCTACTTTCGGGTCGAAGTGGACCGAAATCTTCTAAAGGGATAAGAGTTAGG
Source organism: Druon quercuslanigerum (assembly GCA_010014905.2). Taxonomy (NCBI): domain Eukaryota; kingdom Metazoa; phylum Arthropoda; class Insecta; order Hymenoptera; family Cynipidae; genus Druon; species Druon quercuslanigerum. The sequence continues at coordinate 8,711 of JAAAKG020196010.1, forward strand.
CGTTTATAAAATTGGCATTTACGCCCATATGCATTGCGGTCCTTTAAATAATATGAACAAATTTTTTTTAACATTTGAGTTTTTAAAAATCACTTAAAATACTGCCCCAAAATTTGTTGGTTGGCCACGCTGCATTACTATTTTAGGATGTTTATAAATTAATAAGTTGTTTGTTTATCAGTAAGGGTACAATTTTCAGTTTTATACTTGAACATATTTTATTTTAGTTCAAACTTGGTTCATCAACGTTGATTCCAAATAACTATTTTTGGGTAATATTTTTCGTACAGTGTCCAGTGACAAGCCATATAGTCAAAATCAAATAAATAGTGAAAAATAGTAGTTTTCTAGTATTTTGAACTATTTTTAACTGTTCTTCATATATTTTTAGGAGAAAAGAATCTATTTTTTCTGCTTGACATGGCGGTTTTAGGTATTTCAGCCTGAAATAAAAAAAAGGTCAGAACTCAATTGTATTATAAAATGTTTTTCTGGTTGAATTGGCATAAAAGTTGGGAACCAATGGAGGGCGCGGCCTGTGGTCCGTGGCTATGAATAGCGTCGCAATACCTACCGCGAGCTTAATGTCGTAGACATGCATGAGTTGCACCCACCTGGTTTCTGAATACCGGTCTTTCATTTTATTATTTTTTTTCGGCATGTCGACCAAAAATAAAATTAATTTTCCGTCAGATTCAAGTTAATTTTTGCTTCAAACAAAAAAATAACAACTTTCACGCAGTTCATATTCAAAAATAAAAACAAGAATCTTCTTTTCTGCAGCGCGGTTTGTTATACATCCGCACGTATCGGTGACAAATTTGCGTATGTAGATAAAACAAGGAATAGATTTTTGGGAAGGATGATTCCTATTTGAAGGAAATTTCTAATTCATTCATACATGAAAGTTGATGATTATAGAAATCTGCAAAATATAATTAGCAAACCGTTAATAAGTTTAATTTAATTAATAGTTAGTACGCTATATATGTTATTAAATTAAAATCAGGAATTAATATTTTAGGTATAGTTGTTCTTTTAATTTATGATTATGTATAGTCTTTCGGCCCAGTAATAGTAGGGTGATCTTCCTTAAATTATATATAATAAACTTTAAACTTATTCATTCACTGCGTTCACATTGAAGCAGTTTGACACTTTATTAGAAATATAAATGTCCTTGTAATTGCGACAGTCCCAATAATTATGAAACTTGCCGATATTTTAAACACATTTTTGAAAAATATTTCAAAAGTAACGTCCAATGATAAACCTCATTTATTTTCAATATTTTATAGTAGCAAATGGAACTTAAATTCATTAAAATTAAATAAAAAGCCAGAAAACTGGCGTCACGATTACTGGGACGTTTTATGCGTCAGTTTGACATATAATCTAGGTTGTTGCGATTGCATAGAAATTTTTTAGTTGGATTTTAAATATAAAATTATTATCATGTTAGATCAACATATAGAAATTAGTTTTATCTGACTTAAGGATCAATTGAAACTAGATACAGTGTTGTGGAATTTCAAAAAATAAATCAGCCCTATCATTTTTACTGTTCACACTTGAATGATTTGCAACTGAAAATCTCTCAGATTAAGTAAATTTTGATTTGAAATCTTCAAAATTGAACTGTTCAATAAAAGTTTTAAAGTTAATTGAATCATTTGACTCAAAAAATGTCTGGTTAAATCAACCAGAATTCCAGTTAAATATGCCCTTACTATTTTTTCTAGTTAAAGTAATCAGAATTCTGATTGTTTTAATAAGAATTTCTGGTTAATTTAACCGGACTTCTGGTTACTCTAACCAGAAAAAAATAGTAAGGTCATATTTATCCAGAATTCTGTTTAATTTAACTAGACATTTTTTTGAGTGTTTCTAATATATTTGTTACATATTAAAGAGTTTTTAATTGTAGATCTTCCAATTAAAGAATTTTAAGTTTTTACTTTTGAAAATTTACATTTAATAATTATGCAAGTTTTTAGTTAGAAAATCAAAAGTATTTTAATTTTGATAATATGTGTTTGAAATTTTTTCAATTTGGAAGATTTAAAATTAAAAACGTTTGACTTTTGATCTTGAAAATTTTCAAAATCATTTCAAATAAAAATGTTTATTTATTCATCTTTAAAATTGAATAAAAATTTGCAATTGAAATTTATGCAAGTTTTAAGTTTTAAATTTAATATTCTGTAATTTTAATGCATTAGAACATTCATTGACTTGGAAAATTTATAATTGAAAACTTGACTTTTGATTACCAAAATCATCAAAATTAAATAATATTTATTTACACATATGTCTTGGAAATGAAAGAGTTTTCAATTGTAAATCCATAAAATTTTAAAATTTTAAATCGTCAAAACTGAACTTTTGCAAACAAAAAATGATCCAAATTATATACCATTAAAATATAAATCTTGAAAACTGAAATTAAAGAGTTTTTAATTGTAGCTGTGTGAAATAATGAAATGTAACACATTAAAATTGAAGAGTTATTGATTGTAAATATTGAAAATTTAAGGGTAAAGAAAAACATTCAAATCTACATAATTTTAAATCATACGCTGAAAAAATGAAGGATCTTCAATTTGCAAACTAGTGATTTTTCAATTTTAAACATCTTCAAAATGGATCAGCGTCGAAAATGGAAGACATCAGTAAGATCCAGAAATCTTAAAATATCTTCTAAGTACATTTCATATTACGACATGAAATCCCACATTAACTAATGAATTTTTTTCTTCTGCTTTTAACTCCTACTGAGATAAAATTTTTAATTTAAATGAAAGTTACAGATTACTGAAAGCCGATGAAAATAAAAATAAAAACACCGCTGTGAAGTAGTATGTATTTACTATGTGTATATTCATTTCTGTTCATTTTATGAGCATTTTGCTTCATTATATAGTGAGGTTTTTCCATAAAAAAGGAAAAGTTAGATACTTTTAACATTTTTCAAGCTTATGTTTCTGTCTGACCGAAAATTTTATTTTCAGAAAATTAGGGAACTTTTTAACTTTCACTAGTTTTATATTTCAAATTAAATCAAAGTTGTTTTGCATAGAAAAAATGTAACTTTTTTCAACTTTCTAGTTCGCAGTTACTTTAATTATATTTACTTTAAAAATGTAATTTTTATTTGAAAATGTAAAAAATGCTTGGATTTGCACAAGCTTGTGTTGAATGACATTGTTAACTATGTCCAATTGTCCACGTTCAGTGAGTCGAACAGGCTACTGCTCGGCGAGTCGAGAGTGGCAGATAAATTGACGTCCATTCATCCGGTTAGGTTGAATTATTATTAACCTTACGGACACATATCATACTTGCTGTTAGGTGACTAAATAGAAAACGTTCCGTTTTACCATATTGAGTCTTTACTTTTCCCAAATGTTATAGTCAAACAAATATTTAAATAATGTGTTTGTATAATATGAATGTTTTCGATCATTATAAAATAATATTGGTACGTTTTTCAGATAATAAATTATCATTTCATAGTAAAAAAAATATAAATTTGCATTACAAAACTATTGTTCTACATTCTTACCTATAGTGATTATCAATTATAACATTTTTTTTAATTTCTCTTTCCATAATCCCTTTCCATAATGTAAGAAAAGTGTTCAAAATCTTGAACACTTAGAAAATAAATTTCCATTTACTAAATTACACAAAAGAAGAAATTCCAACGAACTCGAGTAAAGCTATTCGTTGAAGGCAAAAGCGTGACCACTTTCCCACGTCTTTTCATAATTGGTGCGTTTCACGTTTGTTGAATTGTCCATTTTACGGAAGTCGAGCGTGCTATATTAGTATCGCTGACATTATTATCAAGTCTTGCTAATTGCAAATAATTATGATGCTTAAGCAGTCGCTGTTTCAGTTTTGTTTTTATTTAGACTGTGGAAAGTAAAAACAATCGCTAAAGTTTTTTTTTGGTACAATTCAAAATATTTACTCAGAAAAAAATCTTCTTAAACCAAAAAACTGTCTTCTTGGATATCAATGAAAATTTAGTAAAATCAAATAAATTTTGTTTAATGCAACGAAATATTTTAGTGACTGACAAATTTTTTTGTCGTGCCAAATAAATACTATATCTTCCAAATGATTTGCTTACAACAAACAATAAATTTGGTTGGATTAACTAAATATTTTATGTTTGATATGATAAACATATTTTATGGCTGAACCAACAAAATTTGTTTGTTTCAAGCAAATCGCTTCTGAGTATAACATCTGTAAATAATGAATTTCATATGGAATCGGGCAGTCGTATTTATTGTTTTTCGACAAGACATTTTTTCCTTCAATTTAAGGCTACTTTTTGTACTTAAAGGAATTATTAAAGAAATACAGAACATTTAGTTTAAAAAGTTATTATTTTTTTTAATATTTATAGTTTTATGTCGCGAAGAAGCTAAAATAATATACTAGAAATTTCTGTCTTAAGTTTACGAAACAGTTTCAGAAGTTTTATCATGTTATCTTTAGAAAAATACCAAAAATGTAATTATCGAACTAAAAAACTTCCATCAAATAAAAATTTCTGAAATTGAAAATTAAGAAAAAAACTGCAGACAATTTTTAGTAACGAAATAAAAATATTCCTAAAGTATGAATTAATTTCGTAAATTTGCCATTTCTAAATTTAACTGTAGTTTCGTTAAATTTTTCTTGTAGAATATTACAATTTTGTTAATAACATTTTTTGGAATTTTTTTCAATTAAAAATTTCGGAAAGTTTTATTAATTTGCATATTTTGAGTTTTGATATTCTTATTTTGCGACAAAATTATGCAAACCTGATGATAAATTTGAAAAAAATTATGATAAATTTATGGAAATTAAATTAAAATGTTCATGTATTTAAGATAATTTTAGAAAATATTAGACACAATTTCGTAATTTTTATTTGCAATCACTAAATTTCTTGATAAATTGTATCTAAAAATTCCGAAACTTGTGCAAAAAATAGGTCTGATGCTATCATATGTAACAGAAAGTTACCAAACTTTTTTTTTGTATTTTGACGTAAATTCCGTTAAAGTTTCGTAATCTTATAAAGAATTTCGTAAAATTTTCCGTTTCTTCTGCAACCTTCTAACTTCGTCAATTTTAGAATATTAAGAACAGTGTCAATTCACAGAATATAGGAGTTACAAAATTCAGAAATATTGAGTTTTTTAGATCTTAAATAAGGAAATTAATGAAATTGTGATATTTGCTGGTCTGCTTTGATCAATTTTATGTCTTTACTCGTTTTCCTTTTTCTGATTTTGTTTTGATTCTTCTTATTCGCTGACTTCAACTTAGAAATTACGCTGTGACGTTTCCTGACTAAAGTAATCAGTAAAAGTAAATCAAGATAGCAGAGCAAAAATCATAATTTTATCCAAACATACAGTTAAGAATAACATAAATATACAAATACAGTTAAATAACCTACCAATAAAAATTTGTTTTATGTAAAAGGAAATAGTTTTCCTGCTCTAAAAAAAATGAGGAAATATTTAAATGTGGCCTTTTTGAGAAAATGCACTTTTTAGTTATTTTGTTTTTCGACAAATGAACGTAATTTTTGTAATAAAAAAAAAATAAATTGCTTTGAGGAATATGAAAGAAGGCAGATGTAGCTCCAAGCTACAGTGAAGAAAATTAATTTATGTCAATTTATTCCCAAGGTACAAGTTTCAAGAAAATTTTCATAATGCACCTAAATATTGAAGTAGCTCTAAGTTCATGAAAAAAATTGTTTAGTAAAAAAAGATGTTTGTCTCATATTTTACCTAGGAAAAAATACATTTGAACTCCAAACAATTCCGTGACATCAGCAGGGTCGGACCACCCAATTTTATATGAAATTGATCAAAGTTACTATACGGAAACACATTTTTATAATATATGTATAACTTTGGGACTTTATTGTTTTGCAGAAACGACCAAGATGAACCCTTCAGCGGGAGACACCGTCATCCCAACGAACTTGAGTTCAAAAACGACTGGGGAGTCTTCAATCTTGGAGCGAGATGGTCGCCGTAATCTCGTCCGGCCAGAATCGAAACCCGTGACGAGAAAAAGACGCCAAATGGAACCTCCTCCCCCTAAAATGGAGACCCCCAGGAAGACACCTCGACACGAAGATTTATCCTGCGAAGATGGTCCAGAGTCTCGTGTCGATGGACCTGAAACCAGAACACTGAAGAGGCCTCTACCCGCTTCGTCAGATTCGCAAAATGTATCTAAAGCACTAAAAACTCACAATCTTAATGACAAATCTGCTGAAACTTTAGGTGCCTGCTTCATTGATGACTCACCTGCGAATTTTGAAGAGGCTCCCAAATCATCAGATGCTATAAATAATACAAATTATCCTCTCTCCACAAATGGTAAAATTTTAAATTTACAAGTTTCAGCTTCTCTTCCCAAAACGAATCGAGAGACCATTGTTTCGAATAGCGAGACCTCTTCAGTGGATTCTGGACTAAAAAGGACATTATCCCCAGACGAAAACGAAGGTATAATTGATCAATCAAACGAAAGCCGAGATTATTTGCATGGCGAGGAGATTGCGGGAGAGAAGTCACTTTTGATGACAAATCAGAAACTAGGAGTGGCTGTAAATCTGTCGAAAGATAAAGAGTCTGGTCTTCTTAAGAAGCCGCCGGATGCAGTTGAGAGATGCAGGCGAAGAATGAAGAAGGCGGATGATGTGACGAGACTGAGGAAAACTATACACTGGTTAGAGGATGGAGCGAGGAGGATGAGAGAGGACCTCGCTGCGGTTAGATCAGAGCTTCATGAAGAACGGAAAGCCGCAAAACTCGCGAGACGTGAGCTGGACACTGCGATAAGGGAGGCCAGGACCTCAGAAGCTGCGAGAAATCAACAGATCATATCCGACCTTAAAGCGAGGTAAGAATTTTAACTGCGTTCTAGATTCGTATGAAAAAGTCATTTTTTTATATTGCAGTAAGCGTGCACTTTTTTTTTTAATTTACTCAGGTTTCCTTTTCTTTCATGAGAAGAGTTTCTTATCTTCCCTGGTTTTTACGAAATTCCTTTTATTCTTAGGAGATTTTTGTCTCCCTAAAGACAATTTGTACATTTTCTGCTTCCTCTTTTCTTATTTTTCAATTTTAGAAATAATTAGGTACACTATTACTCTCATGAGCAAATATTTTACTCACTTTTTTTTAAGGTTGAAGGGTTGAAAAAATACGAGGCATTTATTTTTACAGAAGAGCGCAAGAGATGGTAATAAAGCAATTGCAAGTAAGTGAGAAGATGTTGAAGAAATTGAAGAGAATGTGAGAGAATCGTAGAAGAGTATAAGAAATAAATAACCAGGAAGTAGTTTATAGGAATCGATTTTTTTCTCAGCACTGTTTCTGCAGAAGAAGTCTTCCTTATTAAAAAAAAAGATCAGAAAGTACTATTCCATAATATATAGAATATAAAGAACTTTTATTCTAATTCAAGTATATTCCACTTCTATATAATCTTTAACGATACAAAAAATATTATTACGTATAGTTTTTGTTACGGTTTCGCCACCTTGTACAGAAACCCTTATAATTTATGCTATCCGTTTGTCGTTTACCGTTCAAATTAACATTTCAAGTATTATTTTGTAGTATTAGGTTCATTTTTGTTGGGCCAGGAAACGCTAAAAATCGTTAGCAACCGTTTTAATGGGTTATTAGTAATTGGCAGGGAGTGACTAGGGGAAGAGGATAGGGTTTAGTTACACTTTTGGGAAGGGGTGACATATAGGTGAATGGTGCAGGCATATGGTAGTGTTTGGAGAGAGATAAATGGAAGCTATAGGCGGAGGAAAAATGAAGCAGTATACAGGGGAAGGGACAGAGATGGTATGTGATAGCAGGGAAATTGTGAACGGGAATGTTGAGGGGGAGAAGAAAGGATATGGCAAAATGTTGATGGCAAAATAAGAGAAGGGTTAATATGAGAAGAAGGGATATTAAGGGTGTGGGATATGCGAGAAGATACAGGGGGGAAGAAAAATGAATCGGAAAAGCGGGGAGAAAGTTGAGAAGAAACGAAATGAGTGCGTCGAAGTGTCAAGGAAAATTGTAGTGGAACTTATGAGGGGTTAGAATATGAGGAAAAGGGGTATTGGGGATGTGTGGGGATATATGTGAAGAATTCAAAATTGGATGGGTGAATGATGTGGTAGAGACGGATAGGGAAGTAACAGGCTAGAGGAGGAGAGGGAAGACGTGTTTGTAGGGAAAAATTTAGCAGAGTAATATTGTGGTGCAGGAGAAGCGATATGGTACATCGAAGAAGCAAGGAAAATGGGTATAAGGCATGAGAAGGGGGTGAATATGAGGAGAAGCAATATTAGGGAAGATATGTGAGGAGATGTGAGGAAAATGGAAAGGTTAATTGGAAATAATACGGAAAAGGAGGGGATAAAAGTTAAAGATCAGAAGAGGGGGTAAAGGGCAGAATGTAGAAGAGAAATGTTCAGGTGAAGGGAACACGATATTGGTAAAAACAGCGAAGGGAAATTAGAAGTGGGGGGGGGGCGTGAATATGAGGAGAATGCATATTGGAGATATGTGAGGAGAGGTAAGGAGAATCGAAAGGGGGAGGGAATCTTGATGCGGAAGAGATGGAAAGGAGAGTACAGATCAAAGGAGGAGGTGAGAGAAGAGGAGTAGCGAAAGGGAACGTTAAGGGTAAGAGGAGATAGAGAAGGAGCGACATGGGTAAACTGAAGGATCATGGAAAAAAGTAATGGGGCAAGAGATAGGGATGAATATATGGAAAATCTACATTTTGTATGTGTGGGGGTAAGTGAGGAGATGAGTAGAGAATGGCAAAAGAAAGGGGAAATCATGCGGAAAAGAGAAAGAAAAAAGTGAATTGTCAGAAGAAGGGATGAGAGGGGAGATTGTAGAAGAAGAATAAAAAAAGAGGAAGGTAAATGGAAGGTTCAAGAAGGAGGTAAAAGGGTATAAAAAAATTGACAGAAGTGAGTCAGATATACGATCAAGATTTTAATTAAAAAATTGCAATCTCATTCTCTTTTCTTAAACCTTTTTTGAATAATTTCGACTTTCAGACTCTCTCAATCTCCTTCTCGCCCAACGTTGGAGGCCTCTATTGTTTCCTCAAAGATAGAGTTTCTGAAGGAAGAGAATCATCGACGAGAATTATCAGCTCTAAAGAAACGACTATCGGAGGCTGAAACGACGATAAGGAAACTGAAGACTAATTCCCTGGAACCAGGTGGTTCCGTGAAGCGTCGAAAAGTCGAGAGAAGTACCTGCATCGACCCTCGAAAATTGCAGGTCGAAGTTCAAAGCTTACGAGCCGCCAACAAGAAGCTGGAAGAAAAGTTACACGTGAGTCGAATACTTGTCGCCCATGTAGCCTATAAAGTTCGTAAAGTGTATAAATGTCTTCCCTCGGTGTCCGCCATAAATCTTCGGAACAGGTAATCAGGTGTGGTCTTAACTTCTTTCGGCGCTGCATCAAACGATTTTATCAAAAGTCGTATCGTCCTGTTGTGTGTGAAATTTAGAGGTATTCTTTTGCATTGGAATTGTTATATCAGTTGAGATATTTCGGTTTTTGAAAGGTTCGAGGAAAGGTTTAAGAAATGGCGGTGAACGAGCATAATTCGTTACAACTACAAAATTAGTTTCATGGTAAATAATTAGTAAATGGTAATTTAACTGAATTTGTAAATTTTGAATTATTTTTTAAATGTTTTGATTTAAAAAAATCTCGCCAACATTTAATTTTTCCTCTTTTAATACATTATCAAAATGTATTTATTTGTCAAATTTAGATATCTTTTAACATAACTCAGAAGTCACTCTTGTGGACACCTTGCCAGTCGACTTTATATTTTTGTAATTTGACACCCCCCCCCCCTTTCGTATGTTTGTTTTCCGAAAAAAGAACTTCCCTGTTTTTTCTTAAGCCCGTCAACATTAAAGTTTCGAAATTACCATAGGGGTTTTAATGGGGAAAACTCGGGTTTCGAACAAAAAATTGGTACTTGTTACATATTAACTTTGTGTACATTTTCTCCTCTTAAGAAATGTTCAAAAATAATTTCCGCCAAATAAATTTTTATTTTTGTTTCCAAACCTCCTTTAATTGCGAACGGAAAATGCCACAAAAAATTCAAAATATAATTTGTGTTCGCCTGTTCATCGCAAAAAGCTTTTTTCTGTAGTTAAGGCCAAAATTGACGAATGTGAAAAGTAATAATTTATAATTTAGAATATTTGTAAATAGTTTAAATAACTTTAATTTCCGTAAATAATTTTTATCCTTTAAATTGTGAAAAGCTATTTTCATAATTTTCGTAAGTCATTATTAGTTATAAAAAACATTGTTCAAACAAATAAAAATTGCCTAAATAATTGTATATTCATTTTGGAAAGAAGTAACTTCAACATTTACAGGGTAACATTGTTTAAAAATTGAAAATTGCATAAATATTTAACAAATATAATTAAAAAAGTATATTATTCTCTTGATTCGTTATATGTGTCATTACATTTAGGAAATAATTACTTTTTACGATTTATGGGGAAAAAATGTATAAACAAATTAAAAGTCGTTATATAATTACCAAATATTTTAAACAAGAATTTTCCGAGCACAATATAAGGGGGTTAGTCGGGTCAAAGTTAAAAATTATGGGGGAAATTATTTTTTGAACATTCCTTAAGGGGTGCCTAAATTTTAATGCACTTTAATATATTTGATATAAGTTTTAATAGCAAGTACTTCTTTCTTTTCTATTATTTCGAAAACCTAGCTTTTCGCTTTCAAAACCCCGTGTTAATTTCAAAAGCAAATTTGCAAGAAAATAGAACGGCTTTTTCGGAAAACGCACAAATTGTTGGTCCACCCCTCGAAAATGACTACCCTTAACCCTTGCGTGCACACCCAACATTATCCACACCTGTTTCACATACGGGATACCCGGATGACCACCTTCCTTGTTTTGCAATTTTTTAAATAATTATGTAATTTAAATCGTTTTCTTGGCATTTATGTCAACAAATATCAAAAGTAAGTGCCAAAGGCTCAACATACTTTAAAACACACCAAAAATGTACTTGCAGTCCCTAGCGGTCCTCGCGAAGTGAACGGTTATGCTACAGTCGGGTTGCCATAAACAGAATTTAATGAAAAATTAATTATTGATTGATTAAATTATTACTAGTTCTATTATTACTTAACAAATTTCACGCCCATGAATCAAATAATTTGATGAGAAATTAATAATCACCTTAAAGTTCAATTTGTGGTTACCCCTGCTATCCTGGGTGTGCCCGCGACGTTAGAATTCGATTTTTTTTGCAGCAAAACTTCCTTAATAAATCCTAAATACATAACTTGCTTAGAATTGAGACAAATAACGACAATTTGATTGCCTCAAGTAAAATTTTTAATTTTTACTCCATTTACATGCAAAAGCACTGTGGTGGACACCCTCATGCCCGGGTGTGCATTTAATACGCGTTTCAAAATATCTGGGTTTCACCACATTTATAATACATCTACAAGGAGAAATTGTTAATTGTAATATTTTTACAACATGATCTATAGGCAATTATACCGACATCGGCATAGAGTTCTTTCTGGAAAATATTCTTGTTGTTCCTTTTTTTAAAATTGAAAATGTAGTGATTTTTGCTGCTGTAAAATGCAACATTCCGGCTATTGATTACTTAGAGAAATATATAATCCACTAATATATTATAATGCAATGGAGCAATTTAGTAATGTTCATGAAAATTGCAGTATTTGTTCTTTTAGGTGTTGAAAGGTACCCCCTGAAATGATTATAATTGGAAATTTATGTCTTTTTTTTAACTTTCATGACTTTGGTGACTTTAACGCTATCAAGGTGTATTTTTAAAATTTTATTCGTAATAAGATGCAGTTTTGAAGAAATAATTGTTGAATCAAAAAATGTCATAAAATGTCAAAAACTGTCAAAAAATTCTTTGATTTTTCAAAAACAAATTTTTAAACTGGATTTCTGAAAACCCTCAATTTTTGTAGATAGCTTAAAATGTCCTCTAAAAATCATGTCAATTTTAGAACGGGATCTCTTGTTAGTTTTTGAAAAAGAATTAAGAACGTATGCCGTGGCATTACACTTTTGAAAAATCCAAGAAGTTTACAAATTTTTAAAAATATGTTTTCAAAACCACATCTTATTAAGAATACTTCAAAAAATTCATATTGATAGTATTAAAATCAAAAAAGTTATTAGAGTTCATTAAGTGACCAAAATTTTCAATTTTATATATCTCCCAAGTTTTTTTAATTTTTTAAAAATCATTTTAGGGTTATTCTTTCAACAACTAAGAGAACAAATCCTACAATTGTCATCAAGATTACTAACAACAGCTTAAATTCTTCAGATTATATGACATGGAATTGTTCAAAAATGATAAAAAATAATAATATGCGATAATAATTTGCTTATAATATTGTATATTATAATATACTTCTTAGTGCTGGTAAGGAATTTTTACTATTGTTCTGATTATTATTTAATTTTTCAAATTATTTTATTCATTATTGTTAATTTTATTAGTGATCAGTCATAGCTAACACAGAGTTGGAAATAATAAATTAATGAATAATAATTAATTGAAAACGTAGATATTTTTCAAACTCTTCTAAAAGTTATCTCAAGAATTAAACCGTATCATGCAACAAAAACTAAAAAAAAAAGCAAGATCAACTTTTAAATTGTTAAAATTCGAATTCTACGTTAACATTCTTATTAGAAGGTCATGGATTAATCGCAATAGTTTGTTTTGCAACGGTAAAAAGTTTTAAAAAATGTAAGATGTATAACGCCTGTTGACTGCAACACTTAAAACGCATCTACTGTAAGTAAGAGTCAACAGGCGTTATATGTCATATATATTTTTTTTACCGTTGCAAAAAAAAATATTGTAATTACTGCGTGACTTTCTAATGGGAATTTCAACATCCAATCCGAATTTCACCAACTTGAAAGTTAATTTTGCTGTTTTTTTTTTTTTAGTTTTTGTTGCATGATACGAAAGGGATACTATGTGGATACTATGAGGATACTATGAGGATACGCTGCAGAGTATCCTTTCCGTTCACGCGGTCCGCTTCGAAATTTTTTTTATATAGTAAGCGGTATTCCTTTTTCGAATAAAAGTGTGAATGGAGGCTGATGAACTTCTTAAAATCTACATTTTTGTGTTGAATTAATTTTGGAATATTTACCTCAAGCAGAGCCTCAAAAATAACGTGAAGACGAGAGAGTTTGATGTTGCGTAAAAATTATTTAAGTTAACTGTTTCCCTTAGCATACATAGTTTTAGTGAAAAATAGTACTACTTGGTATTTAAAAAATATATATTTTTATTATTTATATGGCATAAAATGAGGCAACTGAATTTTGTGGTTAGAGCTTCTGCCCGCCAGCCTTGTAAAGAATTTTTTATAAATAAACGTACCCAAATTCTTAAAAAAACCTCTAGAAATATTTGAGAAATATCTAATTTTTGAATTTATTATTTAATAATTTATTTTAAGCTCTGCGTTAGATATCAATAATCACTAATGAAAATTTTTTTGTCAGCAGTAAAAAGAATATTATACTGTATATTATAATGTAACTTTTAACTGAAAAAAGGTACAATTACAGTAAAAATTAATTCTTAACAAAAAAAAAGAATTTTTAAATAAAATGATGAATCCTTAACAAGAGTAGTTAAAGATATAAAAAAATATGAATTTTCAACAAAATAGATTAATTTTTTATCAAGAATTGGCGTTTTCAACTAAATGCATGATTTTTCCACCAAATAGTTTAATTTTGAGCTGAAAAAAAACTTTTTAGCCAATTGCTAAATTTCCAATTAAAAAAGATAAATATTCAATAAAAATGACAATTGTCAGTAAAAAAATGAATTTTTAGCAACAAAAAAAAACAGGAATTTTCAACCAAAGTAATGAATTCTCATCTAAAATTATGGATCTTCAACTGAAATAATTGATTTTTAAACAAAAAAAAGCATTTTTAAACTAATATTATAAATCTTCAACTGAAAGAGTTAACGATAACAAAAAGACGATATTTCAACAAAATACATTGATTTTCAAACGAATCGTTGAATTTTGAAAAAAATCATTTTTCAACTAGATAGTTTCTAATTATTATTATTATTGTATTATACTATATTATTACATTATATATTCATCTAAGCAACGAAAACAGACCACTCACAGGTTTTTGTGAGCATTGATACTAGACCGGGTGGTTGTAGCCAGGTATACAATTAGCTGGAGTGTTGCATTTTACAGGCGCAAAACACTTCATTTTCAATTTTAAAAAAATAAGAAAAAATTCTGGAAAAAGCTCTATTTCGAGGCCGGTAAAATTTCTTTAAGATTATTTGGTAAAAATATTCGATTTAACAATTCCTATTTTGTAGACGTACCATATTATGGAGGTGGCGAAACCCGAAGTCGTTTGAAGCACCTTAAGGTGGTCGACGCCTTTGACATGATAACCCTTCGTGCGTGGGTGCGTGAAGACCACAGGCGTGGAGTTGCCTATTCGTCGTTATACTGATCTTGAAAGTTGAAAGTTTGAAATCTAGGATTAACGAGAGGGACTTATTTAATGGAGCCTCAACCCGGCTAGTTTGTCTGACAATTACTTTCGGCTCGCCGACAGCCTTTGCGGCATTTCTTGGGACTTCTCTATTTGGGCATTTTGATATCTATGCGTAGGATTTGAGAATTTCACAGGAGCTTACAACTTACATCAACAAGCGGTTTCTTCCGGGAAGCGGTTTTTTACTTTTTAGTCGGTTTCTCGACCGATCGCTTTGCCGACTCCTCATGAAACGTGTGTAACGGTCGGTCGTATAACGTTGACTGTTATGTTATAATCATAAATCCTTTTTACACCGTGGCATTATGTGCGCGGTGCTTATATGCACGATTCGCGTTCCAACGCGGATTTTACTTATACACAAAGTCTTAAAAGTATAGCCACTTTTTTCAACAGACGCGCCACCAATTTTAACTTTATGTACTTCCACGTCAGTGATTCTTAATTTCAGGTCAAAAGAAATGAGGAGGTAATTTCTAAAATTAAAAGTAGTTCTCCAAAAAAAGCTACAACACAAGTAATTGCGCTAAATAAAAAGTTATCAGTACAATAAAAATAATAAATAAAAAATAATAAATTTTTTCAAGAATAATTTTATGCAAAAGGACATGAAAAAGATTCAATCATTAAAAAATAGATTTCCAAACTATCTCACTTTCCGGCTCATTAGATACATAAATATC
>JAAAKG020196021.1:0-24085 GCA_010014905.2 Druon quercuslanigerum
ATTTATCCCACGACCGTTTAAATGTTCCAAACGCGCGCGCCAGTATTACGTCGACTTCCTGTTTATCCCACAGCCGTGGCAGGAGGCTAGTGGTGGGGGAATATTGTCGCGTCCTTCACTCGAGGGTCCTTAACTAAACTTGTATTCGCGCGCCATCTCTGATGCGCGAAACGAAATAAATAAGCCAATGACGTCACAAATTATGCGTTGTTTTCTTGCTTGGCTGAAGCGTTTCCAAAATTAAATTAATCTAAGTAATTAAGTAAAGTGGTGTTTTCTACAGTGAAAAGAGAAAGAAAAATAATACTTTGAGAAAATATTATATTTTGAACCATGCTTTACACTATATTCTGTCGCACTGTCCATTGTCTAAACTTTGAGGTTATGTTTAACCCCGTTAATTGCTGTCTATGTCTCTAACCGGCAAAAAATTGCGGATTAACTTAAATCGCAATTAGGCTACTTTAATCATGGTTCAAAAGGTTGAAAATTTAATAAATTGGAATTAAACAACTCAAAATTGAACTACTAAACACAAATTTCGATAATACACATTAAATATTGAAAACTGTTTAACTGAAAATCTTAGCAATTAAATAATTTCCCATGGTAAATCTTAAAAACTGAAATATTTATTTAAAAGAGCATTAAAAATTATGTACATTGATAATATAAATCTTAAAAGTAATATGAATATTATTTTAAATCTTTAAAATTGAAGAAGTTTTGGTACAAAATTTATCTTCTTGATTAAAAATTAGTTTTTTATTATTTAGATTTAATTTTTGAAGCATAAACTGTAACTTCAATTTTTTGCTTAAAATTGAACCTTTTTATAGAAGTTGAATCTTAGTTGAAAATTATCCTATTTCATTAAAAGTTTACTGTGATTTTATAAAAAAAATAAGCCTTTTTTAATAAAAATTTAATTATTCTCTTTTTAGTTGAAAATTTATCTGTTTTATTTTTGTGATAAAAATTAATTTCTGCTTTTGAAAATTTAACTATTTTGTTAAAAAATTCGTTTACTTTTTGGTTGAAAACTTATTTTACTAATTCAAAATTTAAGTATATTTTATTTTTGGTAGAAAATTTATATTTTTAGTTGAAACTTCATGTGTTGGGTTAAAAATAATTTTTTTTTTAGTTGAAGATTTATCACTTTAGTTGAAAATTCACTTGAAATATTCCATGTCTTGTGGAAAATTTACCTTTTTCCATATAAATTTAATCTTTTTTTCTATAAAATTTTCTGTGACGTAGAAAATTTAACAATTATATCTTCATGTTAAAAATTGGTTTCTTTAGTTGGAAAAAAATATTTAGTTAAAAATCCGTTATTTTATTAAATAGAAAATTCATTTTTGGCGTAGAAAATTCCACTACTCGGTCAAAAATTCATCACTGTGATTAAAAAATAATTTATTTGTTTTCAACATTTCAACTATTCAAATTTTGATAGAAAATTATTCTTTCGTCTAGAAAATTCAACTATTTGTTTAAAAATTCATATTTTTGGTTAAAGATTCTTCATTTTAGTTTTAAAAATTCCTTTCTCAGGCTCAAAATTTATCTTCTTGATTTGAAAACTCAACTAAAAAGTGTTTGGAATGTATTAAGGAACAAGATTTTTTTGTATTAATGTTAATTTACCGTTCAGGTGTGTGGTTGATTTTACAATTAGAAAAATTTAGAAATTGGAATATTGTAGCAACCCTGAGTAAGAAACTATTTAATGCGAATAATACGTTTTCCATTATTTTGACTTATTTTATTATTTGAATTTGGCGCCCATTTAAATTGGAAGACATACATTTTCCCGGGAAATTTAAATAATGTAATTATATTTAATAAAGATAGAACATAAGATTTTTTCAAAATCTACTTCAAAATGCTTAAAAAAACTCATGGAATTCACAAAGCATATAAACGTCGAGCATATTGTCGAGATTATTATTATTATTTTTATTATTATGTATTATATTATATATTATTATCTATTATTATTATATTATCTTATTATTGTTAATATTACAAATTATATTAATTTAATTTAATAAGAATACCTAAATATTATTTATTATTGCACTTGTAATTAATTTATAAAATTAATAGTGCAACATCTTGTATTCAGCCATAGACTCTGGCGAAAATTTTTAGTTACGATCTGTCTAGATTATCGAGGTAATAAAAATACGCAGAGTTGACTAACTCCTGATAAGTGACTCGATAGCGATTCCTTGTCTGGTAAATATAGCCCTCATGTCCTATAATATAAGCCAACTGTAAGTAGGGCAATTTCTACAAGGGCTTACCTGCAAAAAAAGTTACGAGCTTTTACCCCATTTCGGGGAAAAGTGTAATATGTGTCTGTCTGAACAGCCAATTTTTTTCCCATAAACTGTTCCATTCAATACTGCAACTAGACTGTAATAAACTACTTTCGTGCGTTGCGTTATTTTGCATATTTTAAATTCAAATTTCATTTTAGTGATCAGAAACATCTATTCTTTATTGAAGAAAATTTTATTATCACAATTTTTGAATTCAGTATTAATAGGGTGATCGTTTTAATCCAAAAAAAATTCCGGGCTTTTCCCGGTTGGCAAGCATTTTGATCTGCCAATAAAATTTAAAAAATGCACTTTATTCTTAACATTTTTCCATTTAAAGTATTAAAGAATAATAATAATCTAATAATAATAATAATCAATCTAAATTAAAGAATCAATCAATGAACTTAATAATTTTTTTAAATTATATTATGAGTTAAATGATGTGCATTTTAAATAGTTTGAGCATCCTTGAAATGCTTTAAATTTTTTTCAAGATCTTGAGAAATCTAGAAGTTGTTTAGATTGTTTCAAATTTAAAATTATTTTTAAAAATTTTTTCAGATCTTCTAAATAACTTGTGAAATTATTTAAACTATTTCTACTAGTCCTATAAAATCCTGTTAAACAAAATAAATTTCCTTTAAGTTTGGATTTATAAATAACAATTGAACACTTAATAACTGCAGAAAAAATTAGCGTATTTTTAAAAAATTATAATTAAATAATTACACATTGTAAACTGAATGATATTATATTTAAAAAGATATCAATTCAACTAATTATTTTAAAAACTCTTGAAATTGAACTTCGGCAGATTTTTATTCTGAAAATTTGTAAAATTCCCGGCCATTTCTTGGGGTTTCCCTCCAGCAGCCATCCTGAATAATATCCTCACTAGTTAAATAATGAATTATATATTCAGTGTGCCAACCTGACCGGTAACTCGAAAAACCGAAAAACAACTACGAACTTTGTTCAGGAGGAACATGCAAATTAAAAATGTTTCTATGTATTTTATTACTTTCGTTCTGAGTTGGAACAAAGAGATTTCGAAAAAATGATAATACTAAAATGAAATAGGGAGTTTTCCAAAATAATTTCATTTCTGGCTACGAGAATGTCCGTAAATAATTATAATATTTATCTTGAATTGGACAAGGAGTTCCCGCAAAGAATTATAATTTGACTTTGAAAAGGAGAAATTTGACATGAAACTAGACTGGAAAATGTCAATTCTGATTTTTGCTCAGAAGTGGATTTAAATTATATCCCTGTTCCAAGTTAGAAACTGTCACAATTGTAAGCTTTCATCTTGGAAATTTTCAAGAACGAGAATTACTATGTTTTTTAAATTATAATGGGAAATTGTGTAAGCAAATATAATCCTTACAGGGAAGGGGAATTATGGAAATAAATTTAATTTTTACTTCCTATAAGGAATTTTTTATCGTAATCTTAATTCGTTCTTTGAAAGAGGAATAGATAAATTAAATAAAGATAAATATAGATATATAGATAGGGAGTTACAATAAATAATTTAAAATTTGACTCTCCAACCTTAAATTTCCACAAACAATTGGAAGTTTGACTTTAGGACAGGGAATTTGATATAAGAATTATAATTTCCAAATCGAACTGGGATAACTTAGATACCAACAACTACCTGTCGAATCTTTCTCCAATCAAAAAACCTTTTCACCCGGCGTGATCAAAACCCCAAAAATCATCCGACCTCAGAATGGGCACAATAGAGTCCTTAGATACCAACAACTACCTAACGAACCTTTCACTAATCAAACACCTTTCTCACTCGACGAGGTTAAACCCTCAAAAATCATCGGACCCCTAAACGGTTTACCAGCAAATACCTATACAATCTTTCACCATCAGCTAGAAACCTTTTCTCACCTGGTGCTGTAAAAACCCCAAACATCACCCGACCCCAGAACGGGTGCAATAGAATCCTTAGGTAGAAACAACTATCTATCGAATTTTTCACCAATCAGTTTAAAAACTTTCTCATCCAATGTGGTCCAAACCCAAAGCATCACCCTGTCCCTTCTGGGCATAATAGAGTCCTTAGATACCAACAACTATCCATCGAATATTTCACTAATAAAAAAACTTTCTCTCCCGGCGTGGTGAAAACCCCAAAAATCACCCGACCTCAGAACGGGCAGAATAGAGTCCTCAGGTAGCCACAACTATCTATCGAATTTTTCAACAATCAGTTAAAAAACTTTCCTACCCGTTGTGATCCAAACGCCAAGCATCACTCGACCCCATGCCAGGAAAAATAGAATCCTTAAGTGCCAGCAGCTGCCTATCGAATTTTTCACCCATCATATTAAAAACTTTCTCACCCGTTGTGGTCCACACCCCAAGCATCACCCGACCCCATACTGGACACAATAGGGTCCTTAGATACCAACAAGTACCTATTGAATCTTTCACTAATCAAAAACCTTTCTCACCCGGCGTGGTCAAAACCCCAAAAATCACCCGACCTCAGAACGTGGACAATAGAGTCCTTAGGTAGCAACAACTGCCTATCGAATTTTTCACCCGTCAGTTAAAAAACTTTCGCACCCTGTGTGGTCAAAACCCCAAAAATTACTCGACCCCAGAGCGAACACAATAAAGTCCTTTCACCAATCAGTTTTGATTGTTAGAAACATTTCTCATACGGTGCTTTCAACACCTCAAACATCATGCGGTATCTTGGAGGAGGATTTATAAGAGTCTATTGAACATTAGAAGCGAAAAAGTGAGCATTAATAAAAATTGTTTTGAACTTGAAGAATTGAAGGCTCGACCGTCAACTCGAAGCCCAATACGCTGCTATTCTGTAAACCATGAACAATGGTGTGACATGTACCATTAACCGCGGTACAGCTCTTGACTTAAAAATACATTTGAAAAAATTTGCGAGGAAACACAGTAATTAAATTGAATTAAGGGCGGTTCTTTTTATGTCTTTTGTGTCAATCTGTTCATTCTTGTGTCGTAGAGGAACAAAAGGAAGAAAGCGTTTAGTGCATTTTCTCCATCACTTCATTATGTGCTCTTTATACATGGGCAGAATTGTCCCGTGGATCGGAGCCAAGATTGCTGTTGGAAGCTTTTGTTTCCGTATGCCTTGGCAGTTTGCTTAAGCCGATGCAACGTACACGAGCTGTTTTCGTGGCCAGGTGGAGAACGCAATTGCTCGAGTCAGCAGCCCTCAAGACACTCACCCTAATAAACTTGCCGTTTCAAAAGTTTCCGCCTGGGTCACGAGCATTTCCGGTGGAACTTCCAGTCGGACGAGAAACGGCTTCCTTTCCATGGATGCCGGTAAAAGAAAGAAGGAACGCAAAAGAGAGAACGAGAGAAGAGAAAAGAATAGCTAGAGTGAAAAAAGGAAAACTCCATGTCGGAACTATACCAAAGCAACGATTTAAAGGTTGATACATAGAAAGCAAGCAGAGTTCAACTTTGTTGCATTTTTTGCCGCCTGCTGGCTTCACAGTACATGAAAGTGACGTTCGAAATTGGTCGCATTGTTCTAACTTTCTTTCTTTAGTGTCAGAAAATGTTTCAGTTGTCGATTGAAAATCAAGTTCTTTCTTTGCTGTTTATGTATATAAAGAGAAAGCGAAATAATAAACTTTTCATCTCATGATTGGACAATAATTTTCTTACGCGTTCTATTGCATCTTTATGTATAATTAGAGATCCTCTAGGTAGAGTTGTGACACAACTTTCCACTGTTTTGATAAGCTACGATTAAACCTGAAACAGAAGTGATGGAAAGCGCGCGATGTTCAAACCAAATTTTACAATAAACTTACAATTTTGAAAAATAAAATGAGAAAAAAATATATACATGTCAAAAATGTTTGAAATATATGACAATAGAAATATTTAGAAAAAATAAACTATTCCATTTTGTGTCTAAAAGTTAAATGTTTTAGTTGAAAATATAAGGTATTTTGATTCATATTTTTGATATATAATTAATTTCTTTCCTTGAAAATTTAATTATTTTGTTAAACTTTTGTTTTTTGGGTTGAAAGTTGATTTTTTGAATTGAAGTTTGATTGGAACTTTTCATTTAATGAAAATTTAATTATTGGACGTTAAGTTGAAAAGTAATCTTTTATCATTGAAAATGTCAACTGTTTGGTTAAAAATTGATGTATTTTTGTCGAAAGTTAATTTTTTTGGTAGAAAATTATTAATGTTTATGGTTGAAAATTCATCTTTCTAATTGAAAATTTGTTTGTTTTTTTTGGTGAAATATTCATCATTTTCGTTAAAAATTTATTTTTGTGGCTAAAAATTGATTTTCTTTGTTGAAAATTATTCTTTTTGGTAGAAAAAAAATCTTTGTGTTTGGAAATTCAATTCTTTGGATAAAAATTCATGTTTGGTGGTGAAGATTCATAATGTTTGATAAAAATTAATATTTTTGTTTAAAAATTTATATATTTTGTTGAAGTTTCGTCCTCTTCTATAAAAAATTTTATCTTTTTGGCTAGAAGTTAAATATTGTTCTTTTTGCTTGAAGATTTATTACTTTAGTAGAACTTTTTTTAATTATATTTTTTTTGTCTAAAATTGAACTACTTCGTTGACAATTCGTTATTATCGGTTGCAAATTAATTCTCTTACTGAAAATTTACTATTCTACCTTCGGTTTGAAATATAAAATATTTCTTTTTTGTTGAAAAATCGAAGTTTTTTGGTAGAACATTAATCTTTTCAGATAAATATTCGAATATTTTGTTTAAAAATTATCTTTAATTTTAATTTTCTTTAATAATTATCTCCTACAAAGTACATTAATTTGTAACTAAAGATTTGAATTTTCAACTGAAAAAAGATTAAATTTCAACCAAAAATTGAATATAATAATTTTTAGTTTTGCAAATTATTGTCCACCAACAAAACGAGGAATTTTCAACAAAATAGTCCAATTTTTAACAACAATAATATTTTCCAGCAAAAAATAAATTTTCGACGAAATAGTTGAATTTTCAACCAAAGAAATACATTTTCAATCAAGAATATTAATGTTTTACCAATTATTATCTGAAACAAAAATTTAACTATTCTCATTTTAGTTGAAAATTGATTATTTTATCATAAAAGACGATTTTTTAAGAAAATACATGCATTTTCAACTAAAAAAGGTACATTTGCAACCTAAATTGAAATAGTTAAATTTTCGGTTAGGAAAATTTATTATAAAAGAAAAAAATTATTTTCTACCAGAATGATAAATCTCATCGAAAAAGATTATTTCTTTACTAATAGTAAATTTTCGGTAAGAAAATTAATACGTCTTTTTTTGATAGAACATTCATCTTCTTGATTGAAAATTTTTTTTTTGTTTGAAAATTCAATTATTTCGTCGAAAATTTATTTTTTAGATAGAAAGTATTATTGTTGCTATTAAAAACTGGACTATTTTGTTGAAAATTCTTCGTTTGTTGGTTGAAAATAATTTCAATAACTGAAAATTAACATATTCAATTTTTGCTTAAAAATTAATATTTTTTTAGTTAAAAATTCAATTTTCTGGTTACAAATTAATGTTTTTTTGTAGAAGATTAATATTAAAGAAAATTGAAATTAAAGATAATTTTGTAACGAAAAATTCAAATAATTATCCAAAAAAATTAAATTTCTACCGAAAAACTTCGCATTTTTAACTAAAAAGAAATATTTTGTATTTCAAATCGAAGGTGAAATAGTAATTTTTTGTAATAAAATTAATTTTCAACGGATAAATCTTCACCACAAAAACTAATTTTTTAACCAAATGGTTTAATTTCTAACAAAAATAGTGAAACTACAATCAAACAGATTCATTTTCGAGAAAAAAGTGGAATCTTCAACAAAATATATAAATTTTCAAACAAAAAGATTAATTTTCATCGAAAAGTATGAATTTTCACCACCAAACATGAATTTTTTTCCTAATAGTTGAATTTCTAACCATGAAGATTTTTTTACCAAAAAGACAAATTTTTAACAAAATACATGAATTTTCAACAACATACTTAACTTTCCAACTAAAAACGATTATTTTTCAACCAAAAATTGAATATTTTAATTTTTAGTTATGAAAATTATTATTTTTCAAACAAGAAAGTCAAATTTTCAACAAAATATTACAGAAAGAGTAGGCATGCCTATAAGTGAGAGCGTCCCCTGAATGAAAAGAGAGAGAGAGAGAGAATCGAATTGGTATTTCTGTTTGTCTCTCTTTCACTGCGCAGTAGACAAAGACAGCAATGCCAAATTCATCGTCTCTCTCTTTCTAAAGTGCGAACATTCTTACTTACAGGCGGCCTATGGCACGCCTACTCTATCTGTAATATCTCTATGGTTTTCTCACGACCCGGTGGGGAAATGGCGGTGAAACTAATCCAACAGATGGCGCCACAAAAATTAGGGCTGCATTTTCTATTAGTAAACATTGCAGAGCTTACGAAAATAGTTTTAAAAACGATTAGTTTGCGAGCAATTCACTATTGACAATAGTATATGGAAAAAATATAACCTCTTACTTCTAGCGCCGCCGCATGTCCATTTTCAAAACCGGGGCCATTTTCAACTCGCGGTGACAGGAGGCTGGTCTTAACTCTACCTAGAGGATCTCTGGGTATATCGTTAGAGAGTTAACTGGATTGGAAGTATTGGTTTTTACGAGATAGTAAATAGGCCATAAAAATACCAATTTCCGATAAAGAGCTTTGTAAAGTAAAAATCGATTACGGATCATAGACATTTTAAATGAAACTAGTCGCAGACAATTATAATACTTATCGGTTTATGGACAGATCAGGGTTGTTCAATCCGCCGTGGAATTTCTATCGACAATCATTGATGAAGACGTAGCTATGGAAGCAGTTCTGTTCATCCATCTATATTTCAGATTTCAACTCATATCCGTATCTTTCCTAAGTTGATTAGTTCTAAAAATATCTGCTGCGCGGCGGTAGTTGTTCTATTACTCCCTGATTTTTTAATTGTCAGAAATTGGACTAGATCACTTCTCAAAATTTCTGTAGTTGAAAAAATGTTATGTTTATGAGAAAAATGATTGAATTTAAAGCAATGTTACTAATTTAGTTGAGTATTCTAATATTACGTCACACTCAGCCGGTAATGTCAAAATCTATAAGGCTATACGACTTGGTGGTCTGAAAAGCATTTTTTAGATAGAAGTCTGAAGAAGATTAATTAATTTGGGTAAAATTAAGTAAAAATAGTCATTATTGTTGGGAATTTGGAAGCGTGCGATTGGGCAATCCATCACGAAAAATTATAATGACCCACAATTGAGGTTACAACTTCAATATCCGGTGACTTATGCCATAATACTTTTCGATAATAAGTGATTTTAAGTAGTTTCATGTCACAGATACATTAACGGATTTACGAAGACTTTAAATGATCTTTGGAAATCTCAAGATGTTTTTAATGATTTCAAAGAATTTGAAGGGACTCTAAAAGAATGCAGAAAACTAGAATGATTTTCAAGAAATTTCAAAGATTTTTTAAAGAATCTAAAAGGGTTTAAGGATTTGCAAGAGATTTTAAAGATTTTAAGGCAGATTCTGTGATTTTAAAGAATTTCAAGTGAGTTACCGAAAAGTTATTCAAAAAGATTTCAATGAATTTGAAGAGATTAGAAAAGGATTCCTGGCGGACCCAAGGAACCGAAAGGAGCATCTCCAAATACCCTTAAAGACCCCACGGAGTCCCCCTTCGATTTTTTTCTTTGAAAAACTAAAAAAAAAACAGCAAGATCAACTTTCAAATTGATGAAATCCGGATTCATGGGCCGAAGACGGCTTCAAGTGGATGCTAGCGCCACGCAGTGGAAACCTCATACAACAACGCTGCAAGGCAAGTGAGAGCAGTCAAGCAGTGTCCTTGAGGTTACGAGACGTGAAATGTAAAAATGAAAAATTTAACGACTCTAACGAAATTTTTACAATCTACGTACTAATTTAAAATATTGGCTTCTTTTTCACGCTAATTTCATTATTACATATATTTATTTACATTTATTTGCCAATTTTGAATTTTCTTTTTAAACTTCGCGTGCAACATGCTACTTGAGCTGTTATGGATGCGCTTGAAGTCACCTTCAGCAGAAGCTTATGTCATTTTTTAAAAATGTTAACGCTACAAAAAAAAGTATTGCGATTACTTCGTGAGTTTCTAATGAAAATTTTAACGTTGAATCCGAATATCAACAATTTAAAAGTTTATCTTGCCGTTTTTTTAGTTTTTAGAAAATAACCGAAAAGGGGCTCCTTAGGATCTTTAAGGGTACTTTGTAGAGGCTATTTTCCGTTCCTTTGGTCTGCCAGGAACATAAGTTCTACAAAATATTTTAAGGAATTGAATAATATTCAAAAGATTTTAATTAATTTTTCCTAATTTCGAAATAGTTTATACGGTTTTAAAGAAGTCGAACGAATTTCTTTAAAATTCGGAGAACTTTAAGCATTTTAAAATAAATTTTACCATAGGGATTTGATAAGATTTTAAAAAGATTTTAATAATAGCAAGTTAAAAAAATTCTGAGGACTTGTGGATTGTTAAGAACTTAAGCGATATTAAGGAATTACGAAGGACTTTGCGAGATTTTAAAGTTTCTTTTTAAAGGATTTAAAATATTCCAAAGAATAATGCAAGTAATTGATAAATTCTTGAAAAAGATTTTAATACATTTTAAAAGATTTCAAAGCATTTAAAAAAATTAAAATTTTTAAGATTTTCAAGAGAAAGTTTAAGGAACCTAAGAAAATTTAAAGGATTTTCAGAAATGTAAATTAATTTTAGTCAATTTTGAAATATTTTAAATTATTTTAAAGTAGTAATTTTAAGGAAACACTAGGCGAGTCCAGCGAGTCATTGAAAAGTTATTTAAAACTGAAAATTGCATTTCTAAGAAATTTAATTTATTGTTTCAGTTCCTTTTAAGCTACTTCCAGAAAAAACTGAAATATATGTATCGTATAAGTAATTTTGAAACATGAATGCAGGTAGTCACACATTTTACGTGCATTAAATGAGCAGCATAAAAAAAATGTTAAACAAAAACAATAAATAATTGCTCGAACAATTCATACTCTGCAGTCACAATCTCGAACTCAATGCGTCTTATGGGTCTACTGAAGAAATGGAAACAAACTTAAGTTTGTACACACAAAGGGGCCTCTGATTACCGATACTTAAAATACATAAATTCTCGTTTATAATATAATTATTTTGCCTAAATTAATTAATTTTAGTCAACCTCTTATCTAAGCAATGCTTCGCAGTCCAATAAATGGTAAAGCTTTATAGATTTTGACGTTAGCGACCGAGTGCAAAGTAAATTCGATAAAAATAACTTTCGGTTTCCATGCAATGAAATATTCTTTACTGTTGTGTGGGATTTAAATGGCGTGTAAAGCGTCACATAAAAGTGATCGGTCATAATCGTCTCCCCTTTTTAGGAGCGCATCCTCGAATTTCACCCACCTAATGGTGGCTCTCACCCCTTCAAACTCGCCATTATATTGAATATGATTTATTTTTATTTTTACAATAGCGCTCGGTAAACCTTCATATTATTCTGGTTGTTTATCGCGATGAGGAAAACAGTCCTAAAAGATTATTTCTTCGAAATCAAAAATAAAGGCTGTTAAATGTAAAATAATTACAATGAGTTTATTTCTTAAAAATAACAGGAAAAGACTTTGTTAACTTTACTGGGACACAGTGGGCGAAATGAAAGAGTCGAGGCCGATTTTTTATTTTTTGCTTGTACAAATTTGTACAGAGTTGCAAATAGCGAAAAAACTGTTGATTACATTTTTTTTTAAATATCGATGAAAAATGTTCTCAGTGGCATCAGGTAGAAAAGAACCGACTTTCCTTCTGATTTAACTCAAATCCCATTGCATGTGATGCTCATTTAATTATGTTCGTTACCTGATGTAATTAGTTAACTTCATCGACGTATAATATAAATATAAATCAACATAATCATGATCTGGACATTCCAATGAAGAGTCAGATCGTCTTTCCTTTTTAATTTCTCCTTTTCCCCTCATCTTTTGATTTGAGTTAGCCGCCATGTAACCACCGTATAAGATATTTTGCCTGTTGCCACCAGATGGCAACACATGTTACACGCGCATGCGTGATTCTTTTTCAACGAGCGGAAACAGCTGGATAGTTTTCTAAAGAGTTTAAGTGCTCGGAGAAGTTCTCACGAGCACGAGAATATTCTCGAGAATATTCTCGAGAATATACTCGACTTTTATGTGCTTTAGGAATTTAATGAGAATTTATAAGCATTTTGAATTAGATTTTACAAAATCGTATTTTCTATCTCTACTAATTATAACTACATTATTTAAATTTCCCGGGAAAATTTATCACTTCAAATTGAAAAAAACGCTAAATTTAAATAATAAAATAAGTCAAAATAATGGAAAAAATATTATTTGCATTGAACAGTGCCTTACTCAGGGTCGCTACAATATTCCAAATTCTAAATTTTTCTAGGTATAAAACCAACCATACACCTAAAAGATTAATAATATTAATGGAAAAGAATGTTGTTTCTTAATACATTTTAAACACTTTTTAGTTGAGTTTTCAAATCAAGAAAATAAATTTTGTGCCTGAGAAAGGATTTTTCAACTAAACTGGAATTCTTAAAATAAAAAAACACATAGTTGAATTTTCCACCCAAAAGAATAATTTTCTACCAAAAAAGTCACATTTTCAACAAAGTACATGAATTTTCATCTAAAAAATAATAATTTTCAGCGAAAAATAGAATATTTGAAATGTTCAACAAAAAAAGGATTTTTAATAACCAAATTTTAATAACCAAAAATATAAGAATTACATTTTAAAATAAAAAATCAATTTTCAACCAAAAAGAATGCATTCTAAACAAAATAACTCTATTTTAAACTCTGAAGGTGAATCTTCTACGAAAAAAGATACAGTTTCAATAAAATATATAAATTTTGAACTAAAAAATATAAATTTACAAACCAAATCTAGAATAGTTCAATTTGCAGTTAGAAATTTAAATTTTAAACAAAGAAAAAAACGAGTTTTCAGCCAAATTATTTAGTTTGCAACTAAAAATATAAATTTTCAAGAAAACTTGGAATTAGTTAAAAAATTAATTTTCAACTAAAAAGAAAGGAATCTGCAGCCAATTAAATTAATTTTTTACCACAGTGATGAATTTTTGACCAAATAGTGGCATTATTAACACAAAATATGCATTTTCTATTAAAAAATAACGAATTCTCAACATAAAAATATCATTGTTAAATTTTCTACAAAAACTTACATTTTCCACAAAGGATGGAAAATTTAATGTAAATTTTCAAGTAAAATGATAAATCTTCAACTAAAAAAAAATTAATTTTTAACTCAACACATGAATTTTCAACTAAAAATATAAATTTTGTACCAAAAATAAAATATACTTGAATTTTAAATAAGTAAAATTTTCAAGAACTTTTAATAAAATACAGGAATTTTAAAACAAATATTTGAATTTTTATCTTAAGAATATAAATTTTGAATGAAACAAAATTTCTCAATTATACACGTGATATTTTATATTTCAACCAAAAAATTATACTGATTTTATACCAAAATTAGTTTAATTCAACCAACAAATAATTATAAATATTTATAAATTTTTTACTTAAAAAATCTTCTTCTGTATTTCAGTATTCAAGTATTTTGTTTCAAGGATTTGGTTAATTTACTTTGTTGAAAAATCATTTTTTGTTCTCCAAGATTTGCATTTTTATTTTAAAATTTATCTCTTTGGTTGAAAGTTTAACTATTTTGTTAAAATTAATCTTTTTTAATTGATTATTACAGTACTTCGGTAAAAGTTAAACTATGTTGTTACAAATTTAATTTTTATTAAGTTGTCTTTTTTTGTCTTGGGTTGAAAATTTTAAGATAAAGTCGAAAAGCTTTTTTTTATTTAAAAAATAATTTTTTAACTGAAAATATAACTTTTTCATTTTTTTTAAGATTGATCTTTTTAGTTCAAAATGTTCCTTCTTTAGCAAAAAGAAAATAATTTTCTGGGTTGGAACTTTCATGTTTGCAGATATTGCTTGGATTTTTTGAAGACTAAAATTATTTAGAATATATTTTAAAATTCACTAAAATTAATTAAAATCCTTCGAAATCTTTTCAAGTAACTTTTCAATAACTCGCTTGACATTTTTTATGTTTAAAACTGTCAAAATTCTGTTGTGAATCCTTAAACCTTTTTAAATTATTTCTGAATTATTTATAATCCTTTAAAAATAAACTTTAAAGACCCACGAAGTCCTTATTAATTCCTTAAAATTATAAATCCTTCAAAATTGACTAAAATTAATTTGAATTTCTTTAAAATCCTTGAATTTTTTTAAATCCCTTGTTATATTTTAAAATGCACTTAAAATCTTTTTAAATAACTTTTCAATAACCCGTTTGACATTATTGAAAATCATTAAAAAATTTCTTGAAATCTTATAAAATCTCTTGTAAATCTTGAATACTTTTTGAATTATTTTTAAAAACTTTAAAAATAGACTTTAAAATCCTGTAAGATCGATTGAAAATCCTTATTCATTCGAATTTTCGGGGTGCCCCCCCCCCCGCTCCCTATTCGAAAAGTACATTCAAGAGCTGTCGAATTTTTTTTTTTTAAATTTTCTATTTGCACCCTTTCCAAGATGAGTTTTATTCAGCTAATAAATAATTAATAAGCTTATAACATAAAAAGTATTAAAGATTTATTTCAGTAAATTATTCAAATAAAAAAAATATTTCAAAAAATAATGTAACTGAAATGGAGGTATTTTAAACTTTTATTTCTGAAAATTTGATTTATTATTAACCTTTTCTAGTAATTTCAAAAAATTAAAACACATTAACATATAAATCTCAAATTTAATTTTCATGTAATTCAATATTATGTTCAAAATAAATTAACTAAAAATTAATTAAATAGTTGACAAAATAAAAAGCCTCAAGCAATTATTTTCATTGAAAAAATCGAATTATTTTTCATTCAGTATTAACAATTTACAAAAGATTTTATAAAATTTTAAGAAACTTTTAGGGATTTTGAAGAATTTCAAGCGAGTTATTGAAAAGTAATTTAAAAAGATTTTAATGAATTTTAAGAGATTTAAAAAAATTTAAAATATTGAAAGATTTCAGGGAATTTTATTAATTTTATTCAGTTTTGGAATATTTTCAATGATTTTAAAGAAGCTGAAGGGTGCTCAAAAAAATTCGGAGGACTCTAAATATTTTCAAGAAATATTACAGGATTTCTAAGAATTTAAGTAATTTTAATGAGCTGCTAAGGACTTGGCGGCACTTTAAAGTTTCTTTGTAAAGGATTTAAAAATAATTCAGAAATATTTTAAAAAGGTTTAATCATTTACAACAGATTTTGATGACAGTTTTAAACGTAAAAAAATGTCAAGCGAGTTATTAAAAAGTTACTTAAAAAGATTTTAATGGATTTTAAGAGATTTCAAGGGATTTAAAAAAACTCAAAGATTTTAAGGGTTTTTAAGAGAAGTTAAGGAGTTAAAGAAAGTTTTGAGGATTTTAAATAATTTTAGTGAATTTTAAAACTGTACTAAGTACTATAAGCGCGGACGCTGGAGACGCAATAATGGCTGACCATAACGGCGTCGTACCACGCGCTGTCGCGGTGCAGCGTACGTTAAGTAGTTTTAATCGACTTTTGGCAGGCGCAGGGAAATTTCATCTTTTTGCATAAAAATGCAACTATTTGGTAGAAAATTTAACAATTTTGTTAAAAATTCCTCCTTTTCGGTTGAAAAAATTCGTCTTTTTGGTTTTAAAATTAAATTTTTTTCTTATAATTTTTTTAATTCATCTATTCATCTTGAAGTCAACTAAGAAATTATTCTTATTTCCCTGAGTATTAAAATATCTTGGTTGAATGAATTTGTTGAGAAATCATTTTTTTCTTGAAAATTTATATTTTTACTTGAAAATTCGCCTATTTGGTTGAAAGTTAAGTCATTTTGTTAAGAAATAATCTTTTTAATTGATAATTCAACTACTTGGGTTAAAGTAAAATATATTGTGACAAATTCATTTTTTTGATTGGAGGCTTATGTTTTTGGTTGAAAAATTAACTGTTCAGCCGAGAAGCCTTTTTTTTTGTTAAAAATAATTTTTTAACTGAAAATGTGACTGTCATTTTTTGAAGATTGATCTTTCTCAGTTATAAATTCTTCTTTTTTATAAAAAAGAAAAACAACTTTCTTGGTTTGAAATTTAATGTTTGTTGGTTAAAAATGCGTCAGTTTAGTGGAAAATTAATTTCTTTCGGAAAAGTCATATTTTGGTTTGAAAATTAAATTTGTTTTCTATAATTTTTTTTAATTCATACATTCGTCTTGAAAGGTAAATAAAAAATTACTTTTACTTGCTTGAGTATTAAAATATCTTGTTTGAAAGATTTATTTGAATCAATTTTCTAAAAAATGATTTTTTTTCTTGAAAATGTATATTTTAAGCGGAAAATTCACCTCTTTGGTTAAATTTAAAATCATTTTGTTGAAAAATGATCTTTTGAATTTATAATTCAACTACTTGGGTAAAAGTAAAACTACATTGTGAAAAATTAATTTTTTTGATTGAAGGCTTATGTCTTTGGTTGAAAATTTAACTGTGGTTGGTTTTCTTGGTTTGAAATTTCATGGTTGTTGGGTAAAAACGCGCCAGTTTCGTGGTAAGTGAACTTTTTTCTAAAAAGTCATATTTTATTTTGAAAATTAAATTTTGTCGA
Organism: Druon quercuslanigerum; assembly: GCA_010014905.2. Lineage (NCBI taxonomy): Eukaryota > Metazoa > Arthropoda > Insecta > Hymenoptera > Cynipidae > Druon > Druon quercuslanigerum. The sequence continues at coordinate 17,215 of JAAAKG020196021.1, forward strand.
GGAATTCGTCTATTATCTTGAATACTCAACAGTTTAGATTAACTTTTATTTATTTCTTGAGTTAGAGATCTTTATTTTGACTATTCGTCTTTTCATTTTTAAAATTCTTTTTTTTGTATAAATTTATTCTTTTTTGATTGAAAAAAAACTAAAGCACTTTTTTGTTTGGATTTGTTCTTTTAAGTTGAAAATTTAAATATCATGGAAAATTTGATTATCTTATTGAAAATTCAAGTAATTTATTAAAAAGTCATTTTTTATAGTAGAAAGGATTTTTTTGTTTAAAATCAATAACTTAACACCCTTCTTTTGAGACGTCAATATAAATAGGAAAAGACTGAGTACTGTAAACGCGGACGCTGGAGACATAATATTGGCTGACCATAACGGCGTCGTACCACTAAGTCTCTGTCGTAATGCAGCGCACGTCAAGTAGATCTAATGGACTTTTGTCAGACGTAGAACGATGTCGACTTTGCCGACCTCGGACCACCAGTAAACAATTTTTCTTGTAGATTTTTCTTTAAGTACTTATTTTCATTTGAAAAGTCAACTAGAATTTTTTTAGATGAAAATTGAGCTTTTGTTTTGAAATTAAAAAAAGCATGTTTTAAAAGAAAAAATTCATCCTTTTTTGGTTGAAAGAACTCGTCTTTTTGGTTTCAAAATTACATTTTTGCCGTATAATTTTTTTCTAAATTTATATATTCATCTTGAGAAGTCAACTACAAAACTATTTACGTTTGCTTAAATATTAAAATATCTTGTTTGAAAGATTTGGTTGAATCACTTTGTCAAGAAATCATTTTTTTCTGGTAAATTTCTATTTTTATTCGAAAGTTCATCTCTTTGGTTGAAAGTTAAATCATTTTGTTAAGAAATAATCTTTTTAATAGATAATTCAACAACTTGTGTAAAAATAAAAATAAATTGTGAAAAATTAATTTTTTTGATTAAAGACTTATGTCTTTGTTTTTAAAGTTAAGTGTTTAGTTGAAAAGCTTTTTTTTGGTTTTAAATTAATTTTTCAACTGAAAATTTGACTTTCCATATTTTTAAGATTGATCTTTCACAGTTGAAAATAATCATTTTTTAGTAAAAAAAAATAATTTTCTTGGTTTAAAATTTCATGTTTGTTAGGTAAAAATGTGTCAGTTTCGTGGAAATATAATTATTTTCTAAAAAGTTATAATTTAGTTTGAAAATTAATTTTTTTCGTTTACATTTTTTAATAATTTCGTATATTCATCTTGAAAAGCCAACTAAAAAATATTCTTCTTTGCATGAGCATTGAAATATCCAGTTAAAAAGAGTTTGTTAAATCATTTTTTTTTTGAAAATTTATATTTTTACTTGAAAATTCACCCTTTGGTTGAATGCTAAGTCATTTTGTATAATCTTTGAAATTGATCATTCATATACTTATGTAAAAGTAAACTACATTGTAAAAAATTTATTTTTTCGATTGAGGGCTTGAAAATTTAACTGTTTATTTCAAAAGCCTTTTTTGATTTAAAATTAATTTTTAACTGAAAATGTCACTTACCATTTTTTAAATGATTGATTTGTCTTAGTTAAAAATTCTCCTTTTTAGTAAAAGAAATAATTTTCTTGGTTTAAAATTTCTTGTTTGTTGGTTCAAAATGCGTCACATTTGTGGAAAATTAATTTTTTTTGTAAAAGTCATGTTTTGGTTTGCAAATAAATTTTTTTTTTTGAATAAAATAATTTTTTTTAACAATTCATACAATCATCTTGAAAAGTCAACTAAAAAATTATTTTTATTTGTTTAAGTATTAAAATATCAGCCTTTCAAGTTTTGCTTGAAATAATTTGTTAACAAAATCATTTTTTTTTGTGAAAATTTATATTTTTCGTGGAAACTTCACCTCTTTGTTTGAAACTCAAATCATTGTTTTAAGAAGAAATCTTTTTAATTGATAATTCTACTGCTTAGGTAAAAGTAAAACTACATTGTGAATTTTTTATTGAAGACTTGTGTCTGTTTGAAATCTTTTGTCGTGATGGTTCAACAATTTAGATTATCATTTATTAATTCTTGACTTAAAATCTTTATTTCTTGAAAATTCATATTTTTGGTTTTAAAATTATTTTTGTCTTTTGTATAAATTTATTCATTTTATAATCACCTTTTATAGTAGAAAAAACATTTTTTCTTTAAAATTAATTAATTAACACCCGTCTATTGAGACAACAGTTCCATTCTGAAAATAGTGAGTACTGTAAGCGCGGACGCTTGAGAAGTAATAATGGCTGACCGTAACGGCGTCGTACCACTAACCCGTCGTGGTGCAGCGTGCGTCAAATAGTTCCAATCGACTTTTGTCAGACGCGGAGCGTTGTCAACTTTGTCGGCCTCGGACGACCAGTAAATAATTTTTTTTTTACATTTTTTTTAAAATACATATTTTGATCTTAAAAAGTAAACTAGAATCTTTTTTAGATAAAAATTAAACTACTGTTTTGAAATTTAAAGAAAAAATTATTTTTTAAGAGAAAAAATTCATCCTTTTTTGGTTGCCAAAAATTCGTCTTTTTGGTTTAAAAATTAAATTTTTCCCGTAAAATTTTTTTATAAATTCGTATATTCGTGTTCAAAAGTCAACTAAAAAATTATTTTTATTATACATCTTGTTTGAAAGATTTGGTTGAATCACTTTGTTAAGAAATAAGTTTTTTTCTTGAATATTTATATTTTTAGTTGAAAATGCACTCTTTGTTTGAAAGTTAAATCAATCTTGTTAAGAAATAATCTTTTTAATAGATAATTCAATAATAATAAAAATAAATTTTAAAAATTCATTTTTTTTGTTTGAAGGCTTATGTCTTTGTTTGAAAAGTTAACTGTTTAGTTAAAAAGCTTTTTTTTGGTTTCAAATTAATTCTTCAACTGAAAATGTGACTTTCCATATTTTTAAGATTAATCTTTCTCAGTTGAAAATAATCATTTTTTAGCAAAAAATAATCATTGTCTTGGTTTAAAATTGTATGTATTTATTTTTTTGTTTAAATTTTTTTTATAAATTCGTATATTCATCTTGAAAAGCCAACTAAAAATATATTCTTATTTTCTTGGGTATTAAAATATCTTATTAAAAAGATTTTGTTGAATCATTTTGTTAAGAAATCTTTTTTTTCTTGAAAATTAATATTTTTTGTTGAAAATTCACCTCTTTGGTTAAAAGTTAAGTCATTTTGTTAAGAAATAATCTGTCTAATTGATAAGTAAACTACTTTTGTAAAAGTAAAACTACATTGTAAAATTTTTTTTTTTTATTTGAAGGTTTGAAAATTTAACTGTTTATTTGAAAAGCCTTTTTTGACTTTTTTAATTTTCTTTCTTTAAAATTTCTTGTTTGTTGGTTCAAAATGCGTCAATCTTGTGGAAAATTAATTTTTTTGCAAAATTAATGTTTTGGTTTGCTAATGAAATTATTTTCGTATAAAATAATTTTTTTCAAACAATTCATACAATCATCTTCAAAAGCCAACTAAAAATTATTTTTAATTGCTTGAGTAATAAAATATATGGCATTCAAGCGTTGTTTGAATTAATTTGTAAAGAAATCATTTTTTTTTCTTAAAATTTTTTATTTTAAATGGGAAATTCACCTTTTTGTTTGAAACACAAATCATCGTTTTAGCAAAAAATCTTTTTTAATGATAATTCCACTACTTGGGTAAAAGTAAAACTACATTGCGAAAAATTTATTTTTTGATTAAGGGCTTATACCTTTGCTTGAAAATTGAACTAATTAGTTGAAAAGCCTTTTCTTATGTTTTAGAATTAATTTTTTGACCGAAAATGTGACTTAAATTTTTTTTAAAGATTGGTTGGTTAAAAAAGCGTCAGTTTCGTGGAAAATTAATTTTTTCGTAAAAGTCATATTTTGGTTTGAAAATTAAATTTGTATGAAGAAGCTCGTCTTTTGTTTTGATGTTTCACAATTTAGATTATTTTTTATTTGTTTCTTGAGTTGAAAATCTTTATTTGTTGAACTTTCGTCTTTTTAGTTTAAAAATTCTTTTTTTTTTGTATAAATTTGATCTTTTTATAATCACCTTTTATCGTAGAAAAGACATTTTTTTCTTTAAAATTAATTAAATAACACCCCTCTATTAAGACAACAGTTCCATTCTGAACATGAGTACTGTAAGCGCGGACGCTGGAGACGTAATAATGGCTGACCATAACGGCGTCGTACCACTAACTCGCTGTCGTGGTGCAGCGTGCGTCAAGTAGTTTCAATCGACTTTTGTCAGATGTAGAACAACGTCTGACTTTGCCGGCCTGGGATCACTGGCAACCGTACCAGCAGTAGTACCGCTCGATCATTGTCAGAATCGCTTATTTGCTTTTAGCGACGATCGAGAGCCCGCCAGCTGATGTAGCAATCGTTTGCAGTTAATTTAAATTGGAGTATATATTTAAAATATCTTCCCTAAGCCAGGCTTCTCGGTCAAAAAAGGTCTTTTTTATTTATTAAGGGGTCCTGAATAAAATTACAACTTTTCTAGAAATGACAGTCCTGTGTCCCGGCGATATTTTTGAAAAAAGTTCCAAAAATCCAATGCTGAAGTTTGTATCTGTACTTTGGAACCTGCTAATTTGGCGAAAAAATTTCATAAGTTTAATTGAAGTAGGCGCAATTTTGAGTAATTATAACAAAATTCAGTGATCTATCCACAATAGTTATGGTCTCACAAAGTTGACCACTTTTGACCTATTTTTCAGGGCAAGTTATTCGCGTTCAGTTTTTCCAAATACTTCACTTTTTCGAAAATAGATCAAGTCTTATGACTCTTAAAAAAACAAATTACAAAGAACTAAATTCTGCGAAAATAAAAAAAAGTACAAAGCTTTAGCTCATATAGGTAACAAGTTATGACCATGAAACTTTGACCCTTTCCATTCGGTAAGGCTCTGTATTAGGGCGGAATGAAAATTATCAAATTAGTCAAATCGTTTGAGCTGACCAAAAATATTTGTGGGTTGGCATCCGAAAAAAGTAAATAAAATAAATTTTGAAGTCGGTTAATATCTTCTCTTCCCTTTTTTGATTTGAAAATTCAAATATTTCAAAAATGCCCAAAAAATTTCCGTATTGCTTCAAAAATTATGGAAAATTTTTTTGTTTTACAGTTTTTGCTTGTAAATAATAATAAAAACTTACAAATTGAAAAAAAATGGTTGCTCAATTTAGAATTTTTCGAAAATAGCCAAAATTTTTTTTTGATTAAGTGCTATGCACACATTTTGGAAAAAGTTGAATATGTCGTAACTGAAATTTCTTTAGCTTCAATGAAAGAAACATACTGGAATTTTTTTCGAAAACCATTTTTTTTGGCCAATTTTGAAAAATTCTAAATTTAGTAAAAAATTTGTTTTCAAATGTTTCAGAATTTTCTTTACTTAAACTTTGGTGTTTCCAGAATTGTTTGTATTAGCGAACGGGAGATACAGTCTTATTATTATAAATGGAGTTTTAGATGGCCTGTCTGAGTGGTCGCTGTACTAAAAATTGTTTTATAAATTTTGTAATCTCTAAGAAAGAGAAAAATAAACTTCTCGACACTGTAAAATTTCCGAATTCGAAAATTCCACAATAATAAAATTCCCGAATAATAAAATTCTCGAATAATAAAATTCTCGAATTATAAAATTCTCGAATTTGAACAATTACACTTTTTTATAAATCTTTTTGATTAATTACATATACAATAATTAAATTTTATTTTTTAAATTATTTTTGCCCCTCGAACCAAAAAAAATCACCCAATGCTTTCATTATACCTTATAAAGATTTTCAAACAAAAAAAATATTTAAATTTAAAATTCGATTCTGCCGAACTCTTTTTGTATTTTTATAAATACTATGCACATTAAAAAAATGCTTTATCCAGAAATATTTTATGAGAATTATTGTTATTTTAAATTCAAACAATAATTTTAGAAATTTTAAGCATTAAAATAATTTTAAAAAAACTAAAATTTCATCATTGTATTTGTAATCCATCAAATATATTTATAAAACTATTGTAATTGTTTAAATTCAGAAATTTTACAATTCGGATATTTTATAATTGGAAAATTTTCTTTCGGGAATTTTTCAATTCTGTAATAATATAAACTGCCAGGAATTTTACCATTCGGGAATTTTCCAATTTGGAAATTTTATAATTCTGGAATTTTATTATTTGGGGATTTTCTAATTCGGTATTTTTATTTTTCGGCAATTGTATTATTCGCGAATTTTATTATTGTAAATTTTCGAATTCGGGAATTTTACAGTATCGGAATTTTATTTTTCGGGATTTTTCAGTCGTCCCAAATTTCCGAGAGAAAATTGTCAAATTATAATATATCCGATTTGGAAAATTACCTAATTTAAACAATTACTAATTAATTTAAGTACAAATTTGGCCAAATTTGACTCAATAGCTGGAAGATAAATTCTGATTTTTTAAAGTTGAAAATTGTATTTTTCTTACCTTCTAAATTTAACAAAATTTGCCCCTCGAACCAAAAAAAAATCGACCAATATTTTCATCATACCTTATAAAGATTTTCAACAAAAAAATATATATTTAAATTTAAAATTCGATTTTTCCGATTTCTTTTTGTATTGTTATAGACATTATGCACATAAAAAAAATGCTTTATCCAGAAATATTTTACTAAAAGTTATTGTTATTTTAAATTCAAACAATAATTTTCAAAATTTTAAACATTAAAAATAATTTTTAAAAAAATTTCATGATTTTATTTGTAATCATTAAAACGAATTTTATTATTGTGAATTTTCCAATTCGGGAATTTTAAAGTGTCGAGAATTTTATTTTTCGGGAT
>JAAAKG020196032.1:0-24084 GCA_010014905.2 Druon quercuslanigerum
GCGGGAAAATATTATAGGAGCTCGAATACCGGTACACCCTAACCTCAAAATGTCATTTGCTTAGTTTTAGTTGAATTCAGAATTTGAAAATTAGAATTTTAACTTTGTTGGTTTTATTTTAAGATTTGTCTCTGTTAATTTATTTCGGTTATTTACTCTGACCCATGCAAGGTCTGGCGCCCGACTTTATTTTTGTAGAATAAAATTATCTTGAGGTTACTGTGCCGAAGGTATATTATTTCTTTCTTTATATAGAAGGGAATATTATTACAATCTTAAAATTTTGTGAATCATTTATAATCACGTAGAATAGCTATATTTTGAGATATTTATAATATGCATTGAAATGGCTTTCATTTTTTTTTAACTGAGTACTACTTTTTGTAAAGTTGAATTAGAACTGAAATTTAAACTTCCAGAATTAAAGCCTATATTTTGTTATTAAAATTGAATTGAAAAACATACCTACTTTTTATCTTTCATTCTATTTTGACTAAATCAATTTATTTTTAATGTACATCTGTCTCTATAACCCATTTATTGAGCGATAAGCGCGATTGTCGCAATAAAAATAAAATTGTTAAAGCCACAATGAGAGACTTTTTGTAAAATAAATCATAAAAGTGAATGATCATTTATTATAATATCGTTTTTAAAATATGGAAAACAGGGTTCGCGTATCAAAAATAATTATAGTGGATTTCGGCCTTCAAAACTAATATTTTTCTTTGAACAAATAGAAAGGATATTGCATTAACTTTTATAAAACTTGCGAAAATTTAGAATCAACTATATTGAAGTTGACAAGCGAAGTTAAAACTGTAGTAATAAATTTTATTCGAAAGAGCGAAAACATCTTTTGAAGCTGCCATACAAAGCATATGAGAATCTCAAACGACTAAATGAAAAATAACTCCCTCCGCGAAAAGATTTAACCTTCAGAATAAGGAAATAAATACAAAAATTAAATACAAATAAATACGTACAGGCGCGTACAATTGTTATTTTTATTGTTATATACTTAAATTATTATAATATACATGCGGCTCCGGCGAGATTCAAACCTAAGTTACCTAAAGCACTTACGCACTTCTTAACAACTGAGCCCCACGTCTAACTTACATTATGGAATATTTGGCAAAAATCTCTGAAAACAGTAGTCGCTATTACTGCTAGGGCAGTATGACACATATCTGGGTCCTTTTTCACGAGTGATTTGTTGCTTCAGACTTTTCGTTAATAGATAGATTAAATTTTATGAATAACCTTCTCTAATTTGATATCTCATTAACTCAGTTTAATAAACTTAAATGTATTTAGATTAAATATTTTATAAATAGTACTCATGAAATTAAATATTTATAGCTTAGTGCATAAATTTCGTGAGAAACAATTCCTAACATTTTAAATCCCAGAGTAAATTTAAGCCTAAAATTTTCAAACATTTTCTTGCGGTGCTACTTATTATTTCTAATCTTTGGAAACTTGTAAAAACCTTGGTCTCATTGTTTATCAATGACGCCAGGAAATCCGTGATAAATAATAAGAATGTATCATTGCATGTGACAACTAGGTCACAACAGAGTTGATTGGCAAAGAGCTGAAAAATGGAAGGGATTATTGAGTCCTCGTTGCTTCTTTGCACATCCAGATATTATAAAATCAAAACAGATGCCCCTTTTTTCGCAGATCTTAAAATAAGATTTAGTTAAAATTGTTTTTTTGAACAATGAAAATTTTGCTCAATACGCTTTATCCGTATTTCCTTGTGCGGTAATGTGTCAGCCCGAGCTTCGTCAGTAGGTACTATTCCTTTCAATATTTGTAAATATTTTAAAACTTTAATTATTTTTTTATGTTTCTCTGTCGCAAACTATGTTTTATATAAAAATTAATTTAATATTTGGAGAATTGCTACGAATTTACAATTTCGCTCACTTAATTTCTCGGTCTTTCATATCAGCAATTTTTTTATTTCCCTGTCCGTTATACTTTTTTTTAATGGAAACGATTTTTAGATCTAAATGTATTTTTAAAACTTTTAGAGATAACAGCAACACAGATCTGTATAAAGATTTATTTAGAAATTACATAAGACGATTTGGGAGGGGAATGGAAAGATCCTACAAAATCATTTTGTATTCACTAAAGACGAAAATATTACATTTTTGTTGAATAAATACGAATTTTTAACGACGAAGTACATTTCTCGACCACGAAGATCATTTTTATACTAATATAAACGTTTTTTCAAAAAAAAAAAAAAATAACTTAAGCTTTAACATTAGAAGATAAATTCAACATTCAAAATGGTTTATAAATAAATGAAGAAAAACAGTTTCTAACTAAGTAGTTACATTTTTAAACCAACGCATAAATTTAAATGCAAATTTAATTATACTATAAAAAATACTAAATAAATAAATAAGTGAATAAAATCAAGACATCGAAACTGTTTTAAATTTTGAAAAAAGCATACGATTACAGAAGCGCGTTGAATGCAAAACAAACATTTGAATTAATTAACTGTGAAAAAATACATAAATGAATTTCTAAACCCAAAAATAAATTTTGAACCAAGAAGATTTAGGCGTCTGATGACTCTCACGCTTGGCGCTCGAGGATGGTTTAACTCGCGCTTCGCGCTTGGATATTGATTCTTTGTATTTGCAATTCTTGCATTAAACTTTAACAAAAAGATATTTTTGAGATCGCAATATTTATATGCCTTTTCATTTTCTAAACTTTCTACTTAATTATGTTATTTTTTACAAATGAAAGGAAAAGTAAGCGTCCTATTTGGAGTCTTTCTTAACGAAATTTTGGATCTTTTTTCGGATCACAATTTTTGTTAATTCATCTTTTCTTGTATCCTGCATAGTTTGACCATAACATTGAATCTCATTTTTTTTTATTTGTGGTGCAATCAAAATTCGAATTTTCTACTTTCCAAAACAAGATAAAAAGTTGTTATGATAATCTTGTAGGGCTTTAAAAAGAAATGTTTTTCTATTTATGTCTTTTTTCATATCGTGCATTGTTTGACTCTAAATTTGGATTTGCGACTGATTTTTGAAATTATGAAAATGCTATAACTCTGAGAATTTTATTTTTTTTAAACATGTTATTAGATAAATTGTTCGTCCTTTTCAATACTATAAATGTCCGTGCAGAGAATTTTTAGATTCAGAAATAAGTGGTCTTAAAAATTTTTTAAATGTGGTCACTTCTTGAATTTTTTATCTAAAATGACTGGGTAAGGAACTCGTCCTTTCTTTTAGGAACTTAAAAAATGTGCCAAAGATCGATTTGATTTATTCATTTTTTTTAGAGTTATCGTTTTTACTGGAGGATGGATGGACAGCCCGAAATCAACTTTTTTTTTTAAAGTTTTAATTCTAAAGGCTCAAACAGTGCCATTTGAATAAACAATGAACGGTGCAAAATTTGAACCATAGCGGAAAACTTTTCACGGACTGGCCGCTCAATCTCGTGCACACCTTGCTTTAGCCTTCTTCAATTTTAATTAAGAAAAGCCAAACCTAGGTAATGCCTGCGGCTATTTTTAGTAGCAGAATTTCCTAGGTTTGTTTTGAAAGTTTGCAGGGAGTGGCCTCGCTATTTGCAGCGCCAGCAGGCTTTGTGGAGGTTGTAGCTTGGCTCGATGGTGGAGGTTAGTTGTCTCGAAGGTTTTTATGATGAGCGATTACCTTCCCGGGTGTCTTCCGTCTGGTGTCGTGGGCTTCGTCTACTTCTTCAAACGTTTGGATTAGGGCGTCGGGGTGTTCACCTCCGAGAGCCGCATGTATAGCCGTAGTCCTGGTTTCATGTTGTGGTATAACGTTTCCATTGTCTTTTCGGTGGTGAATCCTGCTCGTATTCTTGTCAATGTCAGAAGAGATGTTACATAATTGCGGATTTTTTCGCTAGTTTCTTTGTGTCGGTTGTAAATCTGCTGTTCTCGATGTATGAGTTCCTGAAGCCTAAAGTTTCCTATGTCGTTCAGAGAGGTGAGGTCGGTTGCGTAGTTGTGACACTATAGCGAAGCATCACCTCTGAGGTCCTTCGGAAAGCCATTTAGGATTTATTTGTCGGTAAAGCCGATCGATTTCGGTCGATATTGTTATAATCTTTTTAGTCTTGAGCTGCGTCCTCCTGCCTGGGGTGCCGTACTGGTGTTGTCTGGTTTGATTGTGCGGAAGTTTCCGGGTTCCTTGGGGTTCAGGGTGAGGACGTTGTCAATTTTCTAAACCTTTCCAGCTCAGCCTGCATGTATTCTAGGTCCTGGGTGTGGTCGATGTCTTCTTTGTAATCTGGTGTGTCTGCTGGCTTGTCGTGATAGATCGTTGGGTTCGCCTAGTCCAATATCACCAGTCTTTTTCGAAGGACTGCGAGAGATCCCAAGGCGTCGATCTCGTGTCTCTGGAGCTCTTCTTCGAGCTGCTCTTCTCGGAGGCGGTATATCTATGAAACAGGCATGGTGTGGGTGACGCGGTAGAGCAGTCGGAATTCGGCGGTCATTCGGTACGGGTAACAGTGTAGTTGCGGTGCGTATTCGAAGTGGTTCTGTCATCGGTTAGCGGTTCCTACCCGGATCTTTCCTCTGTCGAAGAACAGGCGCTAATCTCGACTGCAGATCATTCTACTCTTTTGTACCCTTTAGACGGGTGAAAAGAGCTGTGGGATGAGGGCGCGAGTCTTGTCAGGGTTTCGGAGTTGGGACAGGCTGTAAAAGAAAAACTAACAGCGGTTGAGGTATTACTAGGAATGAATATATTTTCCTATAAGGATACAATTCCAATTAAGAGCTGGTGTGATGTGTTGCACGGCTGCGTATGTGATTGGGTGTGTGCCGTTACCATACTCGAGTGTAATTGTTGTGTGCTCGGAAAGTACAATAAAGTGTGCGTGTGTGTAGTGTCGGTACGGAAGTGAGACAGTATATAATTCTTGAAGTAAAAATAAAAAGGGAGATTATTAATACAAATAAAGTGGAAAAACTCTTGATCAAATTAGCGGCTAGTTATTAACAATATTTTTGGCTAAAAATTTAATTATTCCATTGTTTGATCAAAAAACTTAATATTTTTTATTTAGATGATTATAATTCCTCTTCTGGTTAAAAAGTTAATCTAGTTTTTAGAAAACTTAACTATATTTGGGAAAATTCGTATTTTTTTCGTTGGAAATTAATTTTGTTAACTGAAATTTTAACTTCTAAATTGAAAATTTATGTATTCTGTTAAAAAATCGTCATCATTGGTAGTAAATTAAGTTTCTTGGTAAAAAATTGAATCATTTTGTTATAGATTGATTTTTTTACCTAAACTTTTAACCATTTAATTATTCTAGGGCAAATTAATTTTTTTTTTAATTATAAAATTTAACTTTTTAGTTGACAATTAATTCGTTTTATTGAGAATTCAGTTAAAGATGAATGTTTTTCGTCAAAAATGTAACTGTTTGTTGATCAGTCTACTTTGTGAAAAACTGAAATATTTTATGGAAAATTGTTCTTGTTTTAAAATAATTTTTTAACTGAAAACCTAACTGTTTTATTATTTATTGTAATTGCATCTTTTTGCTATAAAAGTTCGTCTATTTTGTGAAAAATTCATGTAGTTGTAAATAATTTGTCTTTCTGGTATAAAATTAATCTTCTTAGTTCAAATTACTCTATAATATTTTATAATTTTTATATTTATTTTATATATATTTTATTTTATAATATTTTTATTTTAAATTGAAATCTATTTTGATTCAAGTATTCAGTATTTTTCCAGAATTGTAATTTTTTGTCTTATAATTAATTTATTTGAAGATGATTCATCAATTTTGTTGGACAGTTAGTTTATTTCTTTGGTTCGACATTGTACATGAAAGGAATGCTCGAACCTTTAAATTTGAATATATAGAAAGTCTTGATTATTGAATTTAAAATACAAACATGCATAGTTTTGTATTCACCGATATAACGAGGGAATCAGGTATGAACTTGCATCACGACCTTTCAAGCCTTCTTCAAGATTAGTGATTTCGAAAACCCTACCACCCTGATCCCAAGGTGGACAATCTTCTAAAGGATCACATTTCATGGTTGATACGTACAAAATATTTGATGCAAGACCTCCAAAAACGCATGAATGGACTTTGACTGCAGGTATGCGAATACGTGTCATAACTTCTCCATTTTTTGGATCAATTTGAATGACCTTAAGAAAATTGAAAAATGTTATTTTTATTCAAATTTCCATTTATGAAAATATTTTTAAAGTAATTGAATCCTTACATATGAAGCTCCATGAAGAGGAACCCAGAGCCGACCTTTGCTGTCAATTGTCATACGACCGATCATGGCAAGACCGTAGTAGAGAGGAGGTGCATAAGTTCCAGCCCAAACTTCCAAGTTAAAGGCGATACAAGTTGCTTCTAAAAATGTAATATAATTACGAGTTAAATTAAGTACGTTTTCCCTTCACTCCATGTACTTATTAACAGAATGCCTTAGCCTGGTATATTCCGCAAAGTTTCTCATTTACAACAGGAGATGCTGTCAATAAATTTAATAGGGTTGATTCGCGATTTTAGATAAATAATTTTTTAATCCCTAATTTTAATCTAAACTAAGGGGGTGCTAAATTTTTTTTTCTTTGAATCGCTCAACAAAAAAAAATTAATAAAATTTAAGGAAGTAAAACTCTTATTAAAGTTGGCGTCCTTTCTTCCTACTTGTTTTCACTTTACGTGCCTCTCATTGCGGTAAAATAAAGTGCAATTTTACTTCTGCATCTTTGTCAAAAAGAGAGCGCTTATTCTGATTATTTGAGATGAAGACAATTTTGAGTAACAAAGTTAAATTTTCAATTAAAGTGATAATTGAATTTCCGATTTAAAAAGACGACTTTTCAATCAAATTTTTTGAATTTTCAACCGAAGAAATGAAACTATAACTATAAAATGATAGACCTTCAAATAGAAAAGTAAATTTTTTACGAGCTATTTGAATTTTTAACTCAAGAAAATAAATATCAACTAAACATTGAATAGTTTAAAAAAATAATTTAAACAAGAATGTTAAAAACGACATCTTGAGACCTAATTAAAATTTCCAGCATTATCATTACAGGGACTGTCCAAAAAGTAATGAGATCGATTCATTTTTGAAGAGACTGTCCTAGCTAGCGACGCGCGGTTTGTGCTAGGAGATGGAGGGGAGTCTTGGGAAACGAGCCGTACCGGCGGCAGTGTGCTGCGAGCTTTTAAAGCGAGAGGAAGTGCGTTCTTGTAGACTCTGTTTTTTCTCGACGTCGAAGCTCGCGACGTCTGGAAGCTTCACCATGACAACGCGCCCAGTCATTCTGCGTTCCTCATCGGCGACTACCTGGCCCGCACTGGCTCCATCCGACTTTTTCCTATTCCCTCGCATCAAAAATGTTTTTGAGGGAAATCATTTGGACAACGTGGAAAACATTCAAGCGGTTACGACGGAGTGCCTGAAGGACCTCACTTCGGTCATATTCATGGGAGCCTTCTAGACATGGAAACATCGCCTGCAAAAGTGTATCGATGCCAGTGGTGCTTATTTTAAAGAATTTTAAATGTTTGTACGAATCGTATCAATAAAGGTGCTTAAAGAAAATAAATCTCATTACTTTTCGGACAAACCCTGTATGTACAGAGAAGCTAATGTTTAGATTATTGAAATTATTATTTAAGTCTGAGCAATTCAATAATTGTAAAGAAAAATCTATTTTAAATGTGCTACTCTGGTTTTTATTTAACAACATAGACACTTGTCCTCATTTTAATTTAAATTCAAATACTAGAATTTAGTTCTAACTTGATGAATAGTTTATCCCGAAAGATCTCAAAAATGTTCACTTCCTTTATTATGTTTTCCTGAAAATTTCAATTTTTTATAAGAAATACAACTAATTGGTTAAAACGTAAATCGTTATGGATCATTATTCAATCATTTCGCTATAGTTTTTATTTCAACAAAAATGTACCTGACAGCCGTTGGATTCACCCCCTGGACAGACCCCCCAAGCTACAATGAATTTGGACGAGACAAAGTTTTGGGAAGACATCGTAGCTAATTCGCGTTTAGGCTTTAAAATTCAACCATTATTTTGGAAATTAATTCGTAAATAGGAAATTGCGGCGAGAATTATAATTTGGCTTGGAATAGAGAATTTCTTACCTGATACGGAAATTTTTTACTGAAAACTTAGCAGTAAACTTTTTCCGTCTCGGATTATAATCGAAAGCTAGGATTCACTAAACCATTGCTTACACCAATTCCCCAAAGCTTATGTTCTTTAAGTAGCAAAAATCGCGCATGAGGATGGTAAGACAAGACTCTTCCAAAAGGAGTTCCATCCATTCTAATCGTCCCTGGAACATAATATAAAATTTTTAAAAATATAATTAACTGAGAGGAAACAACTCTTGAAATGCGCTGAACCGAACTGTTATTTAAATTCCTACTTGGACTAAAATTAAAAAATGTTGTTGAAGAGTATCCTTTTAGTTTGAAAAATTAAGGTTTCCACTATTTTGCTGAAAATTTTTTGCTTGTTTTTTTGGTCAACTTCAACTGTAAATAAAAATTTGTTGTTATTGAAATATCAACCATTACCATTTTTATATATAATTTAATAAGCTTATTGAAAAATCATTGTCTTTTGTTCGAAAATGTATTTTTTATCTAAATATTTATCTATTACAGTAAAAGATAAAAAATTGTCACAGCTAATTCACTTATTAGTTTAGGATTTAACTTCTCTATTGCAAATTTATGTATTTTGTTGAAACTTCATCTTTTTTAGTAAAAAGTTAATCTTATTGTTTGATATCCCATGTATTTTTATAAAGGGTGTCCCAGAAACCTCGTACCGCCAAAATCCAGGACATCGCTTTTTAAAATTTGAGCAGAAAAGTATTTTGCCATTTTTCGAAATTCTCAAAAATAAGCGAGATATTCAATATTTCTTTTGGCCAATCAGCGCACTTGGCGGGAACAGCGCCAGTGGCGTAACAGCGTTCATGGGCCCCCGGAAGAATTTGGTTTGTTTATTTATGTCTGAATCGAAACAGTGCTTCATGATGACAAGATGTTTTTCATTTTCAATTCGCGTGATTGTAATTTTTCCGAAAGTTTTTTGTTAAACAAAATTGATCGGGGGCCCATGACCGCTGTTACGCCACTGGCGCTGTTCTCGCGAAGCGCGTTGATTGGCCAAAAGAAATATTAAATATCTCGCTTATTTTTGAGAATTTCGAAAAATGGCAGAGGACTTTTCTGCTCAAAATTTAAAAAGCAATGTCCTGGTTTTTGGCGGTACGAGGTTTCTGAGACACCCTGTAAATGTATATTGAAAATTCGAAAAAGATCTATAAATTTGTTTAGAATGACTTTTCTGCTAGGATGCCTAGTTTTTGTATTAACTGTGAAAGACATCATTAAGAGATGATATACAATTTTAAGGATAATATCGAATGCAAAGCACAAGGTGCATAATGAGAATCCTTTCGTTAAAGCCACAGAAGCTTTAACAAAAGGGAATTCACGATCACGAAATTACTGTTTTTGATGCTTCTTCTTTGTTCAAAAATTATCTTTTGAGTTAAAAATTAATTTCGTTGGTTAAAACAATTACCGGTTATTCTGGGACTTTTATATCTTTTGGCTGAAAATGAAAGTCTTTTTTTTTTATACTTAAAATTTAAATACTTTTTTTAGAATAAATCTTCTTTACGAAAAATATAATTTTCTTCGTTCAAAATTTATCTTGCTATGTTCGAATTTAACTTTTTCTTCAGAATTTTTCTTTTGGATTGCAATCCATTCCTTTAGTTAAAAATTTTAATAATTTGTTAAAACTTTGCCTGCGCTTTTAGTCTAAAATTAAAATCTCAACTCGAAATTGAAACATTTAATTTTTTGTCAAAAAAAAATATTTTCGTTAGTTAGAAATTTATGCATTATATTTTGTGAGAAATTCATATTTTCGGATAATTATTAATTGTTTTGATTGATAGTTGACTTATTTCGTTGAAAATTTTTTTATTTGTTTTTATAAAGATTATTTTTTTCACATTACCTGTAACTATTCCCTTTTTGCTTAAAGATGTGTATTTTTTAATTGATAATTAATTTATTTTGTCTAAAGCTAGTTCAAGTTTTTAAAGAAATTTGAAAATTCAATTTAACTTTTTTACGAAATATTTTATTTTTAGCTTTTTTTTAAATTCATTACTGCAGCTAAAAATTCTTTTTTGTTAATATTTTGTCTGTGAAAAATAATTAGAGTTTTCGATTGAAAATTAGTTTCTTCGACTGAGAATTTTAGTATTTTTTTTTTAATTTATTTTTTTATTATATACTACATGATTTTACTAAAAATGTAACTATTTAATTGTGTATTTAGGAATCCATCTTTTTTTCATACAGATAAATCTGTTTTGTCGAAAATTCATGTACTCTGAAACTGTGCTTTTTTTAGAAAAATGAATCTTCTTCGTTTCAAATTTATCTTTGTCTATAGAAATTCATTTCTATAGTTAGAAATTTAAAAATTTTGGAATTTTCAGAAGCATTATTTAAAAAATTTTTCACGTTGTTCATAATTTAAAATTCCTTGATCAATCATTCAATGTATTAATCATTTAATAATCATTTGATCATTTATTTATTTTGTTGCATAGTTTGTCAGCATAATTTGATTTGCACCAAAATTTATCCGTTTCTTAAAAAAGATAACTACTTAGTTAAAAATTAATTTTTTTGTTTGTTTAGAAACAGTTTTTAAATTTTAAATAAACTTCTTTTGTTTAGGCTTCACTTAGTATGTTGAAAATTTGACTTTATTGGTCTAAAATTGATCTTCTTCGTCAAGAAGTATACTTCACAGTTAAAAATTCATAATAATTTATCAATAATGTAATATTTTTATTTTAATGAAAACAAAATTATTTGATAAGATATTCCTATCCCCTCTCCCAAATCATCTTATGTCATTTCTGTATGAAATTTTATACAGATCTGTGTCTTGATATGAATGACCGAGAAATGAAGTGAATTTCGAAATTGGAAATTGGCAGCAGCCCTGTAAATATTAAATTAATTCTTAAATAAAATATAGTTTTCGACAGAGAAAAATAATGAATTAAGTGAAATTGTAAAATATGTAGAAATATTGAAATTAATAGTTCTTACTTAGGGCCATTGGGACCATTAGGATGAACGGGGTGATAATTCGGGTCGGGTGCTGCGCCGAGTGGGAACATGGGGCGTGGGGGGCTTGACGAGCTGGCTTCTCCACCATGTTCCCAGTCTGGTTGACAAAATACCGAACCAAGAAATGCGCTAAAAGCGCAAATCGCGAGCAAAATTATCATTGTTTAGAAAAAAATTTTATTGAATCTTTCCTTAAGAACTGGGAAAAAGAGGTGCATACGTATAAAAAAATTATCCTAAAAAGTTGGAGAAGTAGGCTACAAGAAATGATACATTCTTATTATGTGCCACGGATTTCCTGCTGCTATTTGATAAACAATGATACTTAGGTTTTTACAAGCTTCCAAGAATTGTTAATAATAACTAGCACCGCAGGCCGATGTTTGAAAAATATTAAGGTTGAATGGTAAACCACGGAATCATTTAAGAAATTTAAAATTGTGTCAATAGTAGCATAGATATTAATTTGAGAACATTTTTTACAATTCACAGAAGTCTCTTAATTGCAGCTACAAAACTCTAGTTAATTCAATATGAATGATACACCTTTTCCATTTACCTAACATTATTAAAATATTATAGGATTATTTTTCTCATAAAAAAATGTAAACCAAATGTGACTAACATGTGATCGTCCTTAGAATTCTTTCTATCATTTCAAAACATGAAAAATGTGCCTAATGTGCAAACACTTCCTCATTCATACTCAAAATGATATTTAGTCTTTGTATAAAGCCGGTTCTCAAGGCAACTGTGGCTTTCGCTCAATAAATGGGTTATACAGACGAATGCATTTTTAAAATAAACTAATTTACTTAAAATAGAGCAAAAGAAAAGAAGTGCTTATATTTTTCAATACAGTGCTAATACAAAAATGTACGTTTTTTTAATTTACTAAACGGAGACATGAAGCTATAGGCTTTAATCCTGGACATTTAAAGTTTGGTTCTCAGACAATTTCACAAAAGTTAATGCGTAGTTTAAAAAAAATATTGAAAGTCATTTCACTACATATTAAAAATTTTCCGATATATAGCTGATCTACTTGTTAGGATAGTTATAGAATCCTGATCCAAAAATCCTAATGGGTACTAGTCCAGAAAATAAAAAGGTTTTGAGATGGGTATGGCCGCACGATCACTGAAAGTACTAGAAACACTGGTGAGACCAGTCCAGCTGATAAGGGCAAAAAAATAACGCTGTCCTGGCGTAGACCACTCCAATTATCAAAGAAAAAGCCAGTCCAGATACTAAAGGCAATGTGATGGGACTACCCTGGCAATGTAGAGATTTTTCAAAATAATCAAGGGCAAAGACATTCTGGACTACCGAAAGTATTTTTTAGTCCATATAATTAAGACAAGACTATAAGTCAGTCCAATCAACAAAGGCAAGACATGGTATTAGTCCAGTCAGTTTAGACCAGACTATAAATCTTTCAAACCAACAAAGGTAAGATATGTTATTAGTTTGTCTTAAATATTATTAGCTTGCCTCAACTGACTGAACTAAGAACGTGTCTTGAATTTGTTCATAAAAATTTAATTCTGAGCATTTAAACAAAAATTCGTAGACTTTACATGATCCTGCAAAGGAACCTGCGCAGAGAAAGGAATCTCTGAATGATCATTTACGGGTTCCTGTAATGTTTCCTTTGCGAAGAAAATTAAGGCGCAGGGTCATGTACAGTAACGTTTACAGGATTACTTACAGAAAACTATCAAGGAAATCTTTAAAGAATCCATTACAGAAACACGTATAGATTTCTTTACAGAAAGCGATCACGAAAACTCGTGTTGCTTACAGCTATAAAGTTGCCTTCTTTTTATTTCCTTGAAAACTCAAATCACCATCGAGAGAGCCAAGCCACTAGCAAATCTTCGTGGTATAGTTCCTACGAGAATTCATGAATAGGATCCTAAACATGTTCCTGTACGTGAACCCAAAACTCAATTGGCTCTGTAAAGGAAACTGCACAGGATCATTTAAAGGTTACCTCGCATACAGGTTGCTTTGAAGGACCATCTACAGTTTCCTTCTTTAAATTTCTGCGCAGGAACCGTCAAGATTTTAGCTGGGACTCGTATTACTTGGTGGCAGAATCTGAAATCTCTCGCTGTAAATTCTAAGTGGAAATATCGGACATAAGAATACTTCGGACATCTCCATGGAATAAAAGTAATTCGGTGTTCCCTCGATGTAAATTAAAATTTTTTATCGGTGTATGTTCTGCATGTTGTCTATATACCAAAACAGAAATAAAATTTTTCGGAATTAACGATTCACTCAAGCGAGGTCAAGAGTTGTCATTTTATTTTTAAACTTTTCGTTATTTAGAAGAGCCATTATTTAAGGTACATTATCCTCATCAATTTTTTTTGCAGATAGGTTTGGAAACATGGTGAAGAGATGATTGAAAGCATCAGTGTCATTTCATTTTATCGCTTTAATATAGGGCTGGATGAGCCCAAGTTTAATGTGCAAAGGGACCGGTGAAACCGAGTAAAACCATTACAGGGGGTCGGTATAAAACCCAATGGATGCGATTGAGCCGTGCATTGAAGGTGAAACGGCCACAGTTTCCAGAGAGACACCATAAAGTTATTCAGCAACATGACAAAGCTCGGTCACATGTCGCAAAACCCGTCAAGACATACTTGGAAACCCTAAAATGGAAAATCTTACCCCACCTTCCGTACTCTCCAGACATTGCTCCTTCCGACTACTATTTGTCCCGATCGATGGCACAGGGCCCAGCTGAGCAGCATTTTTACTATTATCAAGAATTTAAAGAATGGATCAATTCGTGAATCGCCTCAAAAGGCGCGTCCTTTTTTTGAAATGGTATCCGACAATTGCCAGAAAGATGGCAAAAAGTAGTGCCTAGTGAAGGAAAACAATTTGCATCATAAACAGGCAATCAATTTTTAAAAATATATCCTTAAATTTGCGAAAAAAACCGCGAAAGCCAAGTTGTACAACAATATTTATTTTTGAAATTCCCTTTTCCAAGTCAGAATTAATTTAAAAAAAAAGCGCAATTCTGCAATCTAAAATGTTTTTAAATATTCTCATAAAATTAATTTACTTATTAAAAATACAACAATTTAATATATCAGGTAGAAATACTTTTAAAAACTTTTGTGACAAAAAGCCTGATTTTTATTGTTCTATTGCATTGATCAATATACATCAGGTGATTTTCTTTACTTAAAACTTTTAAATATCTCGCAAAAAAGGCACTCTATGCAAAAATGTTATGAATCAAAATCGAATCACTCTGAGAAGTACATGCAATAATGTTAAAATTGGTTTTCCCACACCGCCTTCTAGAGGTGTGGGCAGAGCAAGTTCGAAATCATAAATGGGAACCCATATTTTTTATTGCATATTCTCGTTTCGAATTTTTTAAACATTTTTTTCGAACTTAATGCCCCCCCCCCTCCAGTGCGCGATTAGACTGGGCCCGCTTAACAGGCCGATTTTTTTTAACTGTTCAATTTTTTCTCGAAACTTGAGAATTTTTAAATAAAAAAGATCAATCCTAAAAATGGAAAAGTTACCGTTTTCAATTAAAAAATTGATTTTGAATTCCAACTAAAGGAATGAGTTTACAACTAAAAATATAAATCTTAAAAAAAATAATTTCTTATCCAAGTTTTTAGACAAAATCATTAAAAAACTGAAAAATAAAGCAAAGAAGAATGATTTTTAAACGGAAAGTTGCAATTTTGTAAACACACATGACGTTTCTACTATAACAGATGGATTTTTAGGTCAAAATGAAAATTTTTAAAACAAGTAGTTGTTCTTTATTCATAATGTGCCCCCTAAGGGTTTACATGACTTCCAGTTCTTACAATATTTCCACTTACATATTAAACAAACAGAAAAATTTCAACCTTAATATTTACAAGTATTTGCAACTATGTACATGAAGTCTTATATCTATTTTCTTATTTCCATTTACTGAGATAGCGCAATTTAGGACTTTTTAGCAAACAATTCAGCGAGCGATCGAAAGTGAGAGTGCAAGAGCAACAGAGAGAGAGAGAGAGAGAGATAGAGTACAAGAGCAAGAGAGAGAGAGAGAGAATTGGAACGCCAACGCATCTAAGTCTACTTATGCTACTACATATCCATTCCTTACCATCTTTATGCTTCGAATCTAGGCTACTTCTGTTTCTTTATTCTTTCACTTTTTCGTTCTCCAATTTGCAATGTTTTCATGTTTTCACCACATTCTCTTGCCAGCTTCCTCTACCTTCTATTCCTCTCCTACATCCTTTCCATACGTGCTCCCTTGTTTGCTCCTCCCATTTACATTCTACACTTTCTGTTTTCTTCCTTTTTCCAATATATCCCTTCTCTTACCTCGTTTCCCAATCTAAATCTTGCAATTCTGGTCTATCTTCTCTCTCCTCATTCCGTTTCTAACAACATAAAAATCAACAAACAAGTATTCTCATTGATATATTAAAATAATTTCTGTTATATAATTTTATAAAAATTAGAATTATTAATAACATTTTTTTAATAATTTCCGAAAATTTTAAATACATTTGTGAAAATTTAACTCAAACACTCATTTCACAACATCACACAAACTTAAAAAAATTACATAATTGAAATAAAGTCATTTCAGAAATAAATAAACTGTAATTATAAGAATTTATGTTACTTAATTGAAGAAAATCAAAGCTCAATCTCTATGTAATTCATTATTGTAAAAAAAATTATTCATCTGATAATTGCATAAGGACTATAAAACTTAAAAGCAGTCAAGATTTATTTTTATCAATTTAAAAAATTATGTAACAGGAGTAGGGGTATTTTAAACATAATTAGAGTAATTATATTATAATCAATTATTTTTATCAAATAAAAAAAGTATTTAACTGGAATGGAGGTATTTTAAATATTCACAAACTTTTATTATATTTATTTTAACTAATATTAAATTACATAAACTTAAAGTTAATAGTAAATGTACCACTCTTAATTAAAAGAAACTACAATTAAATCTTTACGTAATTTCATATTGTGAAAAAAAATTTTAATTTTGTAATTTTTACTGTCTTTTCAGAAATTTTGATTTATTTGTAACCTTTTATACTAATTTCAGAAAAAAGATTATGCACATTAACATATAAATCTAAAAACCAAATGCAGATATCCATTTCTTAACATCAAAATCATTTAAAAATATGTAATTGAAACAGGGATGTTTTAATATAAACAAACTTTTATCATGCAAATTATACCTTGAAAAACTCATAAAAATCATGTTTTTTTACGTTTATCTCAGTTTATATTTTATGTTAAATATGTTTTTACCCTACGACTGATGGTTTGCGACAAAATAGTAGATAAATATGAAAAATCACAGATATACTGCAAAATGTTTAGCGGTGCGACTTAAATTGTTTGAAAAATTCCTGGAAGGCTGGATGGAAGTTAAATATAGAAAATCGCAGAAATACTAAACATAAAAAATTTTCGAAAGTTTGAGTATGAGCGCGTAAAATGGATTTGTAGAAACGAAACTTACGAGAGCTGACATTGGTCGGAAGGAGACTAGGAGGAGGCTTATTTTAAATCTTCACTCCTCCCACCTATTCTCGGTATCTTCGCGCGCGGAGAGCTGCTCACAGTTCAGTCCGTCTTACCACTCAAAGCAAACTCGTTCATTTTGTCCAATAGTCAATTTTTTCATTTTGCTTATGCACTAAGAACCAGACCAATTAAAATGGATCGAACTTACAATATCTTTACTCTTGTGCAATTTTTCGAGATAGGAAGACCACGCTACAATGGCTACAATGGCTTCATTTCAGAAGCGTCTATGAATAGTAATGGAGCGTCTGGTTAGCAGAATGACCTTAGCGCGTGGAATCAGCCAGCCCAGAAGCCAAAGCAGAAGGTGGGGGAAATCTGTCTCAATTCTCCTTAAAGGATCTCTATGGTGCCTGTGTCTGCAAGTTAAGGTCGTTGTGCAATCCGGACGCTCCATTAAAAAGCAATATAAGTACTAAATTCCAAGTCCAGTAACTTTCCGTCCGATAAGTGCACACTCCTCCTAAAACATCATCACACATACGGCACGCATACTATATCTGGTTCTCCCACTACTTGTGGTATTTTGCTGATGACCCTCGTTCACGATTTACGGATGCGCGCGTCCAATATCGAGCTACTAGAAGGGGCATCTGATAAGTCCGCTATTCCTGAAATTTTCCGCCCCTACAGCCCCGAAGATGGAAGCTTATCCGATTTGTACTGTACTGATATATTTTTTACGCAGCAGTTACATTTATTATTTTTTTTAAGCTTTGAAAAGAATTATTAAAAGTCAGGTGGATTGTTAAGTTAGATTTAAGTCACATTTTGAAAATGAGAAAAATAATCTGCCTTTTTTCCAGAATTGTAAGTAAATGAAAAAATATGTATCATTTATATTGAATTGACTGGAATTCGTTAGCGTCTTGTTGCGCCACATTAAAACTCCATCCTGACTGTTTTCGTTCAAACACGCTGTATTTATGTCGAAGGTCAGAACAGAAACCTTACTTACATTGACACTCAAATTTATTTTTCACAATCTGTGCTACATTTGACACTATTTTTAGCTTATCAATTGAGTCCGAGGTCTGACTTTTCACCTTCAAAACGTTCAAACATACTCCCGCAGCGCTAGTCATTGTTTATAATTCTTCGATACTTGATAAAACGTGTCATTGTTTACCAAATGGTACCAAGAAATCCGGGGTACATAATATCAATGTATCGTATCATGCTGCCTCCCGCTTTTTAGGATTAATAGTCAAAATCTTAAAGAATGTTTGGCAAAGAGCTGAACATGGAAGGGATTATTCAGTCGTCCCATCTTTCTTCGCACAACCAGATATTATAATTTCGAAATCAACATTCTTTTAACAGCTCTTTAGAAAAATTAATCTTAAAAGTTTTTTTGTGAAAAATGATCATTTATCTCACGATTTGCGCTTTTAGCGCATTTCCTCTTTCGGTAATTTGTCAACCAGCTTCTCCGAACTTGTACCCCGGCTTGCCAGAGGGCGTGCGACCCTACTCACGATATAACCCCCTTTACATCGATGGCCCCAAGTAAGTACTATTACTTTTATTATTTTTCCAGATTTTATAACTTCATTTAACTTATTATATTTCTCTCTCGAAACCTCTTCAAGGAGATCAATAATGTAATGGAACAAATGTTCTGACTTACTTTTTTCTGTAGACTTTTAGAGACAACAGCAAAAGAGATTTGTATAAATGGTCATACAGAAATTACGTAACACTATTTGATTGGGGGAATTGGAAGATCTTACAAAAAATATATTTTTTTTGTTGACTTGTGATAAAAATATTACATTTTTGATTAATGAATATTAATTTTCAACTAAAAAATATATTTCTCAACCAAGAAGAGCAATTTCATAGCAAGCAAGGTAAATTTCCAACCAAAATAAATAAGGCTTCAATTTAAGAAGATAAATTTCAAATTCAACAATTGTTTCCAAACACAAAAAAGGATGTTTAACTAAGCAGTCAATTTTTTAAACTACAAGATTAATTTTCAAGGTAGCACAATAATCTTCTACCAAAAAATACGAATTGCTTAAGAAAAATATACAGCGTTTTAAAAAAACTAATTTTCTATCAAAAATTTATAAATACAAAACAAGACATTCTAAAATTGAAAAAACTTATTTTAACAATAAACACTTTAAAAAATAACGAATAATTCAATGATTTTGAAAAATATATACAAGACGAGTAAATAAATTATTAAAACCAAGTTAATAAAAATAATGAAAAAGCTCTAAGTATATCCATAAATAAATTATGAATTAAATTTTTAAATTGAACTTTTTTTAAATTTGAAGAACAAATTGTCAACCAAATAGTTACATTTGTAAATAAAGAAAGAAATTTTTAAACCTGAGGATACATTTTGAACTAAGAAGATTATTTTTTAACACAAGCTTCAGCCAAAAATAAAACAATGAACTATTATCCAAACAGATACATTTTCCGCAAACTAAATAAACTTGTAACGAACAAAAATATAATGTCAATCAAAAATAAAATTGTTAAATTTTACATTGGAATGCTAATTTTCAACTATAAATATATTTACATTTTAGTTTTAAAGAACAGATGCATTTTATAAAAAAAGATATAGAAATTTTAGAATGCCGGTAAATTTTTAAACCTAATAAATGAAATTTTAATTAGAACGATAATTTTATAGAAAAGAATATACATTTCTTGCCAAAAAGATGGAATTATTAACAAAATACATTTTTAAGATGAAACCAACCCAAAAGGGAATTTGGAGATTCATTCTAAAAATAAGGTTAGGCCTTAATCATTAGGATTAAATTAAACTTGTAACTTTTCCCTAAGATGAAATAAAAACTAAACCTTTAAATAACTACTGTTAATTTTTTAGAAAATTTATAGAAATTAATAATAGGTCTTTTTTGTCGATTTTATAAATCATTTTAAAGATAGGCAACTTTTGAAATTGGTTGTCCATAGTGTACATCCTTAAGATTGCCCACACTTTATTTTCACAATTAAAATAAATTTTATCCCTTAGGGCTGATCCGATTGTCCATGGAACCTCAGCAACAGATGGTCTTGTCTATTTTAACAAACAACTTTTCTTCATAGAGCCTAAAACGAATGAACTGTGTTCCTATCATGAGCTGAATGGAGCAGTATTTTGCACTTATATAGGTATACAAATCCTTTTTATGTTTTCCTTTCTCATTTTAACTATCCTCAATCGTGAATTTTTTTAGAGTTTCTTAGCCCTGGGAAGATTTGTCCATAAAGTTTCGAGACTCACTGAATCGGGGGTGTCTGTCCGTCTTCCCGTCCGCCCATCCGTAAATCCGATAACCCCAGAAAAAATTAAAGGATCCATTCTCGATAAAAATTCAAAAAATTCCTGAAGAATGCATTTTTTTATTAAATTTGTTAATGATATTAATATTAATAGTCTTAATAGAATTACAACAATTTTTATATTATGGACATGCACCGGGAACGTCGAATAGAAAAAATGGCCAAAACAATTGAAAACTCAATTCAAAAATCGTACTTGACAACTCTCTTAGAAATCTTATCAGCTTTCTTTAAATCAGCTATTTTAAATCAAAAAAGTAATTTTTTAATTTTGAAAAAATTTGAAACACTTTAAAGTTTAAATTATTTTTTCTGTTAGATATTTGATTTAAATTATTAACATTACCTTGAAGCAAAAGGGTAAATTTTCAATTTAGTAAAATGAAGCATTTTTTAAATAAACAAAATTGTAACAAATAAGATGATTTTTCGTGCGAGCAAATTAATTTTCTACCAAAAAAAGAGATGATTTGGACCAAGATAGAATAGTTTTTGATGAAAAAGGGCAATTTAGAAAGGCAGAAAGAAAGACAGACAGGCACCCGAAAATTTTTATGAGTTTCGGACTCTTTGAGTGCCGAAGCGTAAAGGTCCGTTAAAAACTACATGGATAGAAACTTTAAGATAAGAATTTACGAAACTGCTCTTTGATCTTATTGTAGCTTTGAAGCAGAGACTAAGATCTCGGAACCCTTGCTTTAAAAGCACCAGCGGTTGCTTTAAAGGCTAGGCTTCCGAACTCTCGGAACCCTTGCTTTAAAAGCACTAAGTTCTTGCGCCAAGGCTAGGAAAAGATCAAGGATCTTTTCCGCGAATTAATCTCTTAAAATGTCTCTCCGTGCAGAAAACGAAAATTTGAGGAGGGTAGGGCAGAGAATGCTAATTTTTAACCACAATTTCTTTTACAGGTCCCGGTCTCCTGTCTTTTGTTGTTCCTGTTGCTCACCGTTACAAACATTATTTAGTTGGTTATGCAAATACAATTTCAATAGTCAAGTGGAATAGTTCAACGACTGGTCCAACTTATATACCTTTAACATTTGAAGAAATCAAGCTAGAGGCAAACGAAGAAATTAATTATGGAATTGGCGACCCGTTTGGCGGACTATGTTTTTGTAAGAAAAATCTACTGAATTTAATTTTATACTTTAGGATAAATACAAGCGGTTAACAACTCTGAAAAATACGGTCCACTGGAGATGAATTACGCTAGATTAGTTTTGAATAAAATACATAAATTTTCAACCAGTAGTGGCATTTTCCAATGAAAATGATAAATAACGGTATTGGCCGAAAACTAAATCGTTTAATTTGCAGTTAAACCAATTAATTTAAAACAAAAAAAAAATTGAAAAACATTATTGAAATGACAATATAATTTGTGGGATCAATAAGACGAATTTATGATAAAAATGTTATAATATTTGATTTTTCAGTCAGAAAAAAATTTCAAAAAAAACTGAACCATCGGGATACAAATTTAAGCAAAAATATTATTTTGCAAACAAAACGACAAATTTTCAAACAATATATGGCCGAAATCATTTCAAATCATGCAGGCTGAACACGTTCAAGTCACAGAATCGGCTACAGATGAATCATTTTTTCCAAAGGTTTCCGATGACATGTGTTCCACCGATTTGATAGAAAAAAATACTATTACTATTACGGGGAATATATCTTATCAAAGTTTATCCTGTGTCCGCGGCTTGGAGAAGAGAAACAATTTTTTTATTACATTTTTTGCAAAAGCAAGACAAGATACGAAAACATGCAGATAAGCAAAGTTATTCCTCTCCAAAAGTTCTAAAGAAAAGTCTCTTGGAACTTTTCTCTGTCTTGCGTTCCTTTTGAACGATTTTTGAAATAAGCTGGACCTCCTACAGAAATGAATTTCACTTCATAAATAAGGTCAAAATCAGGAAGATCTGCCTTCAAACTTTCAAAAGATAAATTTGTTGCAAGCGAAGCATAAGCATAGTCGTCTTTTGTGTCATCGCATACAACTGACTTCTTTACCGTGATAAAAAATGGCCGTGAATATAGACACTTGATCAGATTTCAAAAAGAAAGCAAAATGCAAAATTGCCTTCTTTGAATTGCATTTTTCTGTTTTTTTGATTTTTTGATCTCTGTTTCCTTTATTTCCTTTAGGCTAATGTGAAGTTTCGCTTTCATCGCCCACATACTCAATTCATCCTAAAATTCAGTATAGCTGGTTGTTCTCTTCTCTTACTCTGCATTATGCCAAATAGTGAAAGTTATTTCTGCAGCTGCTCTCATATTTGTTTAACCAAGTGATTGAAGTTTTATAACATCAGCTATTGGATATTTACTACAATCCTAAAAAATGCATTTTTCAGTTGCTGAAGAACATAGTACTAAAGAGTGTACTTTCTTCTAAATATTCTTCATGCATGCGTATCGCTTTTTGTTTGATATTTTTCGATCCAGTAAGACGAACATCAAAATTAAAACAGTAAAAGCATTAGACTTTTTGTTTTGGAGGGTCGACTACAACCAACTTTGGTCGCAAGAAATAAAGTTTCGTTCTACAGATTTTGGCTTTCGGGTGTTGATTTTAAGAAAGTTAAAAAATTTCATAAACACTTTGAGTTTAGAAGCGTTTAGCTGTGTTTACCTTTTTACCATTTTCGTAAACATTTATAACGCTACTCTTGTTAGGGCTCTGACGCGAACTCATCACTTTGATTAATATTCCATTGTTAACCAGACATCAGCTTAGCTGACGGAGTGACCGGAATACAGATCAGAAGAGTGCTCAATGCCTTGTTTCTTTTCAATCTTTTTAGCCTCGTCAACCGTATACATTATTATTACTTGAGGAAAAGTATAAAAATGTCATTCCTTAAATATTTATCGGGAACTTCGGTCGATAATCGAATCTTTTCTTACATGTATTTACAATTTTGAAGAGCGCATCTGGATTTTTTCTTGTACTGATCTCATTAATAGTTTTGCTATAAGCTTTCCTGCTTGTTCAACTTCCCGTCGAATCTCTTGTTATGGCTCGTTATTCACGTAAGGTTAATACATTTAATTTTAATCTTGATATGATCTAGTTTTTTTTAACAAATCGGCGAGGGGCTGGTCACTGAGATTTTAGGTGACTCCCGGACTTACACTAGACACTTTGACTGTCAGCAGGAATCTTTGAATTCTATTGCGTAGTTCCTTGGTTAGTCTTACTAAGTGTCACACTAGAGAGACCTGTTCTAAAAAACCGCGCGATTAACTTTTCGAGGAAGCCTCGTGGCAAGTCACAAGAAATCTGCAGTTGGTCCCAGGGAGGCCTCTACCACATTTTCGTTATTATAGTGACGACGATTGTTAGACTGTCTTCCTGATTCCTGAGTGACCATCCACTTACCAATTGGGCTGCGAGAAGAGGCTCAAAACATCTATGATCAATGGTTAAATTTAGTTGGTGAAAATCATTTTTAACTTCCATAGGCAATTCAGGTTCAGGTCTATTATCATCAGATTTCTCTGGATAATATCTGCAGTCATTCTATATTACTATATTTGAAGAAACAGAAAACATGGACGTGAAGCGATAATAGCAACGTTTGCAAACATCTTCTGCTTAAATTATCTTTTAGGGCATGAATTGTTGTAGCAAGACAGCTAATTGTTTCAACTGTCGACCTAAATCAAATCAAAATTATCGCAAGAAGAAAAATTAACTGGAAGTAAAGTAACCTCTTGGTGATAGATTATTTATATGTTACCATGACACAAAAAATATAAACTTTTCAAATAAATAAGTGCTGTATATTCAGTCAATAATTAATTCTGAATAAGCTTGTACACGGAAAAAATTTGTACTTGAGGAATTACAGAATTAGTTCCGATGTGGCGGATATGAGAAAAAATCCATAATA
>JAAAKG020196043.1:0-24082 GCA_010014905.2 Druon quercuslanigerum
GGGTCCATTAGTATCCAAGGTCTTTTGTTTCAGGCGTCATTCACTCTACTGACACTCTTCTTGTTAACTATTTTCCGACATACTTTTCAAATGATTGTAAAAAATAAACAACAAAGTTTCGGATCCTTCGGTAAAATCCGTGTTATTTTACTTTCACTCTAGAACGATATATCTAAATACTAAATAATTTTTAAGGGTGGCGTTAAATTTCCTTTAATTTTTGCATGATCTGGAATAGAATTGGTCATTAGTGATTTTTGAAAAATTCTGTGAATTAAAAATTTTTAAGATTTCGCTGTCCCTGGCAGAGGGGAAGTTATTGGTTGGTAAGTTGAGTAAGTAAGCGTAGGGAAAGTTGTGAAAGTGAAAGTAGGATGGGCGAGCGAGGGGAGGAGACGTATGTGCGAGAAATTGCAGATAGGGAAAGTAGGGTAGAAATATAGGGATGCTGGTGCGGAAAACTGAGGGGTGAAAGAGGTGGGGAGGATGGGATGGCGAAGTGTGTGGGGGCGAGGGGGATCATGAATTGGAGAGGGTAGAGTTTGTAAAGGCTAGTGTAGGAGGGGTGAATGCAGTGAGAGGAAGTGGAGAGGGGAAGTAAGATCAGTGAGG
Organism: Druon quercuslanigerum; assembly: GCA_010014905.2. Lineage (NCBI taxonomy): Eukaryota > Metazoa > Arthropoda > Insecta > Hymenoptera > Cynipidae > Druon > Druon quercuslanigerum. Next base: position 613 of record JAAAKG020196043.1, read on the forward strand.
GGAGTGTGTGGAAGTGATAAAAGTGTGTGAGGGGGCAGTTTGTGGAGGGAGGCAGTAAAAAGCTAGTTAAGGGGATAGGACAGGACAGGATATGATAGGAGAAGAGAGGATAGGATAGGATAGGATAGGATAGGACAAGATAGGATAAGATAGGATAGAAGAAGGAAGTGATGGGGGAGTGATAAGTTAAGAGAGGAGATTTTACAGATTAATGCAACGTCTTGTGGGCTGCTAAACGTCTTTTTGTCCTACTTTGTCTAATTATCTTAACTTGTTTTTGCGCTGCGGAGTTTCAGGATATTGTTCGATCTATTACAAATTTGAAGCGGGTCAATTAAGAATCTTGAAATTCTTGAAATCTGTAAATTTCAGATGCACCAATGTGTAAAGACGGTTCGTCGACGCAAGTAGTAGGTGCACTGAAGCACGAAACAATTTCATTAGTTTGCGGAGTTCAATCGAAACCGGCGCCAATAACATTTCACTGGACCTTCAACAATTCCGGGGAATTGATGAATGTGCCACCTACTAGGTATACACAGGTGAGGTCCCTTCGATTGATCACGAACAATTGGCACGGATCCAGACTGAATTACACTCCTGCCAACGACATGGACTACGGGACAGTCGCATGCTGGGCAAGGAATCGAATAGGGGTGCAAAAGACACCCTGTCTCTTTCAGATCATTGTCGCAGGGAAACCCTATCCTCTACAAAACTGCTCGGCTCTACAGTCAACAGGACCATACGCGTATCGCATGGGTAAGGGTGAGTTAGGATTGTAAAAATATCCCCTTTTCCTATTACAACCCCTCAATCGTGCGTGATCTCTATCCATAAAAACTCCTTTCCCTCTAGCAATAATTCGCCTTTTATCGCTCCTTATCACCTCACTCGACATCAAATTTTTCTCACTTAACACTACAAATTTCCGTAATCCTTATTTCATTGCTCTATTATGGCCACCTGTTCAATCTTCATGTTCAAACGATTCATTTCTCCAGATTTTATGTTTATTGTTATTATTGAGAATATACCGTTTTATGAGAATTTTATAAGAGCATTTTCATTTAAAGTAAAGCTTATAATCCTCGGATTGGTTAGGAGGTGCAGAAATTGCAAGAAAAGGGTCGCATAAAATGTTTAAAGTTGTTGCAAAAAAGTATCGTCTGACAATGAATATCAACAAACTGTATTTAGAATACAAGTTTATTGTAATCATAAATTAATCATTAAATAACTTAATTTAAGGGCTTTAAATTTGAGACATGAAAATTCAAATATAAAACAATTTCTTTTGTAATAATTAAAGTAGTTAATTAAAAACTGGGGCATATGCTAATCTGACATTTTGATAACATCGATTTTAATGTTCTCATTTAAATATAAAGTAACGTGAAGTAATGTAATCTGAAGTTGAAACATTTTTTTTAAAGTACCAAATTCGTTTTATTTGTTAGACAATTAAACTAGTTATTAAATTTAAATTTCATCTGCATATTTTTTGGTTAAAAATCTTAAACAAAAACTATATTTTTAACTTTACTACAATTTATATTAAAACATGTATAAAAAATTGTACTTAAACTTGCCTTTGATTTAATTATTTTTGCTCTTTTGAGTTTGTTTCTAGTATTAAATTTGCACCCCTTTCAAAGTTACAACTACGAAGTATTTGTTTAAAGCCTATTTAAATAATTTTGGTACAATATTTTATGTTTGTGATTATTTAAATAATATTCATTATTTACTAAGTGTTGTAAACATTACCTTATAAACATTCCCTTGATTTTTTTTCTATAAAAGCACAGTGACCGCTGGATCGGGAAAACTGAGTATTTTTTGAGATCAGGAAAACCGGGTAATGACCGTGATTTTTGTTTAATCCTGAATTTTACAAATTTTTAGAAGCAACATCTATCTAAATAATTTAGATTTGACAAATATCACACCATGTGATATAATTGAATTTAAAATCAGATCGCTTTAAACGTTTTTTAATTCTCAAGTTCAATGGTTGAGTTATTTAATTATGAAATAATTCAGTTTAAAGTGTGAAATCATAAAATTTGTTAGTTTGAAATTTTTCAATTTTATGTCATTATTTGTAAGTAAAATTGAAATTTAAACAATTTTAAAATTCGGTTCTAAGGACTTAGCAATTAAAAAAATAAACATGTGATATACAAAATTTTGAGTAAAAAAAATTTTAAACAGATCAACTGTGAATATAAATTAATTAATTTTTATTAATTAATTAATCTAAACGCCCGATTGAAACTTTATAAACTTTTTTAAATGGTCAAAGAATATAAAATAATAGATTTATAAGTAATTGCTTTTATTCAACTCGAAATCCTATTTAAATATCGTTTCACTCTCAAATATTTCATTTTAAACACATGTAATTTGAAGTTTCTTTATTATAAAAAGAATATTTTTTAATAATTAGAATTATTTTAAATTTTGTTTAAAGTAAGTAATTATAATTTATTTATTATAAATAACAATTGAGCAATTATTAATTTGTAGAGACTTCAAAAATAAAAATAATAATTACATTTAAAAAATGATCAGTTTCAAACAAAATTTTTTTATCGTTCTATTTTTATGTTTCTAACTGAACAGTGTTTAGAATGATACATAAAATTGTAGCATGGATTTATATTTTTAGCCAGAAATCTTTAAACTGTTTTATTTATGGAATTTTGAAATACAATTTTTGCTAGTTGTACGGCATTTTTTAATTTAAAATTGAACCCTCGGAAAGCAGAACGCAGTTTAGTCGTTAAGTCGCTTAGTTTAGTCGTTTTTTTGCCCCCGATGGCTTCGCTAATGTAAGAAGAGTTATCCTTTCAAATTTCATTGAAATTAATCTCTTTTAGTTTCGAAGATATCGCGAGTTAAGTTTTTAAAAACGTATTAAAATATTGACTCTTGGAGCTCGAATCTTTTGGTCTATCGAGTTATCCCCTCCCTTTCCTACTAGGCCAAGCGCTCGCTCGGTTCTACTTTCCGAGGGTTTCAATTGTTCAATTGTCAAGAAGTAAGAGGTCCCATTTTATACTTGTTTTCAGAAGAGCTTTACTTTCAGTGATTTAACAAGCAGTTAAGATTAAAAAGGTTGCATTCGAAGTTATTAGATTCGAGAATTTTAAAAATCAAAATGTTCAGCTATTATTAAATTTAAATTTTGAATCTCATTGAAATTGAAATTAAGTAGCGACTCTTCGCTTTAGCTTATAAAAGTCAGTGAAAAGAATTCATTTTTTGAGTTGAATGATCATTCTGTAAGCAGGTCATGAGGATTTCAAGACGACTGATACAAAAGATGTTGATTGGTTGATCGTGAGATGTAACGAGGGTTTTGATGGAGGATTACCTTTGACCGGTTTTGGGCTTGAAGTATTCGGTGAGGATAATGATGATCATATGAACACCATATACCTTAACCGAACCAGTGGTAGTGCATCTGGACCAATCTTTGAGATTGCCGGATTAGAACCAGGCCGGAATTATAGGCTTCTTATATATGCTGTGAACGCCAAAGGTCGAAGTGACCCTGTCATCCTTGAACCTGTCACCCTCAAAGGAGTTGCAATGTACACCACCGGTAAGTCTCTAATTACGCTTTATTCTACAAACCTTTGGTATTTTATTTATCATTAAGTAAAAAAAAATTACTTTGAAATGGTATCCATCTCTTATTTTAACTCTTCATATTAATACTTAATTTCAAAAAGTTCACACTCAACATTTTAATTTAAAAAACAGATTTATGATCATGCAAAAATAATTTTAATCTTATTAGAAATCGGAACTTCTATCTTGTTGTAAAACCATAGAATTCCATCGCCCAACAGCATTTTGTGGAAATATTGCAGCTGGAAAAAGCGTCTTATTAGTTTTCAAAATTAAATCAATTATATCTATGTATTTAAAGCAAAAAAAGAAATTCAGTTTTATTTCTGAGAAACTAAATTGATTTTAAGAAAGCTCTTTTACTGTCGGGTAAACGGTATATGATGTATGATGCTCCATCCTTCGTACTTCTTTAGCTGATAAGAAGGATCAATTTATCATGTTTTTTTTGTTGTTGATGCATATAGAAATAACTTATATGGGTAGGAGTCTCAAATATAATGCCTTTTTATGGCAAAACGTGTACAAAAAGGCGTGAATAATTTATGGCCAAAATTGTAAAATTAACTTGAATTATTTTATTCTTAATTGAGAAGCCTATTTTCTACCCTAAAATTGATAGTATTCCAATTTGAAATTCGAGCACTTCTATAAGTGGTTGTCATTTCAAACGTAAAACATTAATTCTTAAATCGTTTTATTGTAATAATCATAAAATAAAAACTATTTCACTATGAATAATCAAATTTGAAAACTTCTATCTATGGATATCTTACTTATTAATTATTTCATTCAAAACGGATGGGATGTGTTTTATTTCAAAAATATAATTTAAAGCCCCCTTTTTCACTTCATTGGGTGACTTTATTCACTTTCCTGTTTCACAATTGTGACAAGGGCGAAGAGTTGTATTATTTACAATTTGCATGTTTAAATACAAGTGTTACAGTTACATAAATATTTATAATGAAAGGATATTGAGAATGATAAGTTTAGCAGATATAATAGCGTCTAATAGCACCTAATAGCGTCTAATAGCGTCTAATAGCGTCTGCAAGCAAGTGATTTTGAAATAAAAAGCCTTTAAATATTTATACTTGAACATTTAAAGTTGAAACCTACAATAGGTTACGTTTGAAATATACCTAAAATTTTCCCAAATTTAAACTTACTACTACTTAAACTACTACTACTACATAATTAATTTTACCAGTCTGAACGAAATGATTTCACCAATTATTTCATTCTAAATTATACCTAAAGTGTTTATACTTGCACAATTTTTAATTTCTCGTTTAAGATCAATTGAAATGTTTGTTGCTAAAATTTATGATTCCAAATTAAAAGCGCGAGTGCAGTAAAGTTAAGCAATTTTAAAATTTTCATTTTGAATTTCTTAAATGCTGATGCTTCAAATTGAACAATGTTCAACTTTGAAGGTAAGTACTCGGCATTCAAAAGTTTGCAATTTGGATTATTCTTAGTTAAACCTTTTGAATTAAAAGATATCTGTTTTTCAGTGCGTGCTGTAATTATGTGTATTTTAAGACCTGTTAAAAATTTCAAAAACCAATTTAAAAGCTACCAGTGAACGGAAAGTCAGTAAATGTCAGGGAAAAATCTGACACGACTGACAAACTTGACTTTATTAAAAATTCTAGATTTAAAAAATTTTTTTTTTTGCAGATAAATTGAATTTTTTATTTGAAAATTCATATATTTTGGTAGAAATTGCATCTTTTTGGGTTAAAAACACACCGGTTAGGTTGAGAGTAAATTTGTTTTGGTTGAGGATTAAACTACTTAGTAGAAAGGTTAAAAATTCTATTTTTTGGTTGATGATTCATAATTAAAGTTTAAAGACTTTTTTCCCAAAATTAATTATATTTAGTTAAAAGTATTTTTTTGGTCAAAATTAATTATTTTAACTAAAAATTTCAATATACCATGTTTGTTTAAATATTTATCTTCTGCATTTGAAAATTCAGCTTTTCGGACGCAAATTCCTGTATTTTGTTAAAAATGCATCTTTTTTGTTAGAATATTAATCATCTTGCATACGACTTAGTTTTTATACTTAAAAATTCATTTATTTGGTTTAAAAATTTAACTGCCAGGTTAAAAATTAATTACAAAATTTAAATATTTGATTGCAAATTCATGTATTTTTCCAAAAAAAAATTTTATGGTATAAGATTAATATTCTTAGTTAAAAACTTATCTTCTTGGTCGAAAATGTATATATTTTTAACAGAAATGTTATATTTTTGGATAGATAGGACCCCGCACAATTTACATTAAAATCCGGCCCGAGTCAAATTAGCTGAAATTGGTAAGACCAGTCCAGCTAATAAGGGCAACAAAATGGCGCTGTCCTTTTGTCTAAGGATCGAAATAATTTTTAGAAATTCAATCAATCAAAAATTCATCAATTATTGCACTTTTTATTGTCAGTTAATTTGTGTATCACAGATTTATTGGTTTCGTTTAAATATGACTATTTTATAAAGAATTTATACTTTTAACTGAAAATTTAATTCTTTCGACTTTTAGTTAAAAAATGATCTTTTTGAGTAGAAGACTCAACTATGTGATTGGAGATCCACATATTTCACGTTTGTCTTACATAATTTGTGGATGGCTTTTCATAAAATCTTGTATGACTGTTTACACTGATGTAGTTTAAAATAAATTTAGAAACAAGAACTTTTTTTCATACATATTAAATTACATATTAAATTCTTAGGCGACAAATTGAGATACAAAAGTGAATTAATACATTGCAGTGGGAGTAAAAAATTGATAACTAAGTATTTTGATCTAAATGTAGTTTTTGTTTTTAATGTAAAGTATTAATGCAGTTGTCAACTGCTTTTCCAACTCCAATGAATCGATTAACTTGGATCAAAATGTAGCCTTAGGTTCTGAAGAATTCATCATGACGTAGGTCAGTACTGCCGTTACCCTTGGTCCACTAAATCCAATTAAACTACTATTCCAAATCTAGACAAAAGTGTTTATCTATAATCCCACGATAGTTACTATTTATATCTGAGCCGCTGAATGTTCCGAATGTTCTGAACGTGTCCCGTGAACGGGATTCGGTTTTTCCGTTTGCTATTGGATCACGGAGAAACAGAGTCCGGAAGCAAAGATTAAGAGGGACGATCCGCAACGCTGATGGCCGTACGACTAGAGGCTGAGCTCTTTGGCATTCAGAAAACGCGTCGGTTCGTTAGCCAACGGGTTGATATATCCAAGAGAGAGAACGGACAGACGTACGGACGTGTTTGTCCCGGGCCATCCACCCCACCCCTTCTACTTAACCCCTCCTCTTGTTCATCCTCGAATTTCTGCCCCTTCACCTACCCCTAGGTTCGTGCCACCTGACCCACGTCTGCAGTCTCGCGCTTAATAGAGAAAGCCTGCAACCTCATAGTTGGGGTAGTTTCAACACACCCGTCGACACATCAGCGTCTGTGTCTCCGCACACCCATATAGGACGAATTTTCTATCCTATCCACCTAGGCACACATGCACTCATACAAGGGCATTCTTTTGGTGGCATGAATAATCCATGAGGATGGAAATTAAAGACGATAAATGCGCACCGAATGAGACAGGCGCGAGGAAAGGTACTCGGCTTTATGGGATTTTAATTCAGGGTCCAGGGAGCCGAGAGTAAGAGAAAGAGTAAAGCAGATCGAGGAAGAGGATTATATAGTTGAAATCCAAAAGCGGTTGTTTGATATAAAGCATCCCACAGAAAAAGGACGTCATTGCGTCACGTGGAGTGGAAGGTAACGCGTGAGCGCCTCATTAACCCTTAGTAATTAATCATAATATAAGAAAGACCCATACCGCGCGTGATTATAAGCAGCTCTTGGAGTCATCAGGACGTTAATGTCTTAGAAGGTAAGGTCTTAATATTCCCCAAGGACGCGTGAACGTTATAATGAATAGATATTTAACAGCTTAGATGCTACATGAATCACTAAAGAGACGCTCTCAAGAAATTTATAAAATAAACTTGGTATTTGTCTCTGGAAGAGACAGTTAGGGTAAGCTGCTATTCTAATAAATTTTTAATAATCAATTCACAGGCTAAAAATCGCCAGAGGGTAGAAGGAAAGTATCGTAAGTGAGGTGGTTTAAAGTCAGGGGTTAAGCTGGGAGTATAAAAAACCAAGGGAAAATAAATCAGTATTTACTGGTCAGGGAAAGACAGGGAGAAGTCAGGAAATTTAAACAAAGCTTGCTCAAGTCATCAAATTTCTATAAGAGGCACTTTAAAGAACTGCTAATGATAATAAATTAAACATTTTAGTTTAAAATTGTTTGAATTTACTTATCAAATATTCTATATTGGAAAGTTGGGGGACTTTGAAAATAAGGTTTTCTGACATTCAGATATAATTCTCTTGTTAGTAATTTATTTTCTTTGTATTTATATTTAATTGTTAAATTTTCTCAGACCTAAAGATTTTGTTTCTTGATAAAAATTTAATTATTTGGTTGCAAATATATTTCTGTTCTCAGAAATCTGATTTTTTTGGGTTTAAAATGCAACTTTTTGTTTGAAAATAAATCTTCATTCAATTGAAGATTTAACTATTTTCTTAAAAAATTCGGTTTTTTTCAAGTAACTTTTTTTTATAAAAATGCAACTGTTAGATTGAATATTGAACTCCTTTATAAAAAATTATTGTTTTTTAAATAAATTTTTGTTACTAAAAATTGAACTTTTTTATTTGTGGGTAAAATGTTACCTTTTTTAGTTTAAAATTTGAATATTGATTAGAAAAATCTCTTATTTTGTTTAAAATTCTTATTTTTTGTAGAAAATTAATCTTCTTGGTTAAAAGTTCGTCTTTGTGGTTGAGAATTAATTTTTGTTGGTCAAAAATTCTACCATTTAATAGGAAATTCTTGTACTTCTGCTAATAATTTATCTTTTTTGCAGCCAATTATTTTTTTGGTTCAAAATTCATCTTTTTGGTGCAGAATTAATCTTTTTAGGCTTAAAATATATTTTGTTTGCAATCCAGCTTTTTGGTTGAAAATTTAATTATTTATTTGAAAATTCGTTCTTTCTGTGGTTCAAATATCAAATATTATATTTTTCGTTGAGAATTCATTTTTTTCTTTAAAAATTCATCTTTGTAAAATGTGTATATCTGTACAAAAAATTCGTCCTTTTCGATCTACATTTCATCTTGTGTTTTGGAAATTTAACTGTCTTTTTAAAAATTCAATCACTTGGTTGAAAATGTAACTATTTTTGGTTAATGTTAAATTGAGGATTAATATTGGAACGAAGTGAACATTAAATTTGTGAAAATATTTTTTAATCTACGTTCTTAAATTTGAGCTGCGAACATTATCTTCATTTTTCTACACTTTCTTGCGTTTCACAATTCTAGAAACTTTTCTCTGTTTGGGTTGGACTTTTTCTTTTTTGCGTTTTACCGTTTCCGGGGTTGTTTCTTACCTACTTTTATCGACCTTAGTAACCTTGGTACGGTCGCTAGCTAAGAAGCTTTAATCTTTCCACTTTGAGGATATGATAGTAGAATTAGGGTAATTGGATTTTTTTCAGTAAAAGAACTGCAAAAATTACATAATGCACCAAATTCTCCCTCCAATCTATGGATTGTGGACGTCGTATTCATTTTTATCCTTATTTTCTTCAAGGGAAGCCAGATATGTACTTAGCAAATTAAAGCATAAATTTTAATGTTTGGTATACAATATGTGCTAAACAACTTATAAAATTAGGAATGCATGCATCGTATCATGACAATCGAGTTCCCGGATGTAAATTAGTGACACTTATTTGTGGTTTTTTGGTTCCCATTATATCTTAACTACCTTTTAAAATAAACAATAGCGTGCTTGGTATTGTTCAAAGTGTCAGTCCACATTGTATTTGTGGGTTTACTTACTGAATTACATCAACGCAGTCGTCTGATCATCTACAGATAAGCGAAACAGCAAACAACTACGTGAAAATAAACAAACATATATCAGTGGGAACATCACACACAGAGAGATGGAGTTGGCAGAGTGCAGAAAGCCGCACAACGTCAGCAACTCATCAGTTGATGCAAGAATTCCTAATTTTATAAATTGTATATGAAATATTGTATACCCAAGATTTTTCTTCTTTAATTTATAAAGTACATGCATCGAGAACCTTATGTAATTATATCCTCGTGACCAAATGAAAAGGTGCTAACATATATCGGCAGAACCAAATAAAAAGGTTCCCTACAGAGATAGAACCTTTTTATTTGGACTCATGAGAGCCTAACTCCAATAAAAACAGACTGCTAACGAATTCTAATACTTGGGTCCATCAAATCCAGTATCTTTACAAAACCAGTAAAGATGTCACTAAAAAATAAAAAGAATCCTGATTATTTGTTCGCAGGACGTGGTGCTTCGGAAGAGTCATCAGACTATACTTTGCTCGTTGCTTGTTTTGCCGGCGGGCTAACTGCCGTTTGTATTCTGGTCGTCGGGATTACGTTGACTCTCTATCGTCGGAACCACTTCATGCAACCCATGAAAACTCAGACGCACATTGTTCATTACGAGCCGAGCGAAGATCGCGACTCCGTTTCAGCAGTGCAGAAGGCTCCCCAGAGACGAGAGCAGAAGGAATCGTTAAATTTCGTCGAACCAAAGGATTTAAAGGAGCAAGTATCTTCCGATCCTCCGGATGAAGATCCGGATGTTATACCGTGTAAAGTGGAGAGAAGGCCTGATATTTTTGAACCAAACTATACACCCAAACCGGAGAGGATTAAAGACCCTGGAAATTCGGAAATCTTCGATTATTCATCACGAACGACCGTCCTTCAGGGAAAGGACGGTTGGATTTATCCTAGTGGCTATAGGGAAAGGCCGGAAGAACTGAGCCCTGTCAGACCTAACACACTTCCGGTACATCGTAGCCATGACATCTACACGAGAAGTTTACGTGTTCAGGAGAGCTGTATATAGAGCTAACCCTCCATTTGATCCTTTCACACTCATCCATCTTTCATCGACGGTTAACAGTTCGAGGTGTTGTACACGATTATCGACCTGTTTGTACATAGACAATAAAACTAATTGCTAAGACGTTATTTTATAATTATTGAGTAGACCTTTCTCTTTTTGATTCTAATTTGAGTTGGAGGTGAGTTTAACATAATTTTTGAAAATTTAAATTCATTAAGATAAAAATTGATTTTTCTGATTTCTTGTGAGTCAGTTTTTATGTATCCATCCTTACTAGTTCGTGTGCATGACAGAAGAACATCATCATCTGGTATTCGCTGTTGATTAAAATTTTAAAAGTCATGCACTTATATTTTTTTCTATTTAGTTCCTATTTTTATGCAAGTGATTATTGTTGTAATAGTTTATGATACAACCATGGAAATCGTTTTCTTGCTCTATAACCCTACATGCGCACGTAGTTTCTTAATTTCTCTTTTCATTGGTCCCTTGGTCCTAATTTAATATTTATTACTTTACTTGGGTTTCTTTTTCAAATAGTTTAAATGATTTTTACGAAATGTTAGCCATAAAAAACCTCACTATAAAGTTTGAAAATTGGGGAAGTAAGCAATATCAAATTGAATAATAAGTTAAGCTTCCTTTAGTTAAACATCTTCAAAATTTCAATTTTTCTATTCAAGTAATATATCTATGGCATCGGAGAAATTCGTAGATGATTATTATAATATTTTAAAATCGCTAATTTCGATATCATTTTTTTAAATTTCCTTAATTTGACCTGCCTATGGACAAAAGATCCCTGCTGGAGTAAGTTCACCAAAACTGAGATCGGTAAACAGACAGAAAAGACAGAAATTTTTTCATGAAATCGAAGAGCTTCACTTTAGAATGGCTGAAACATCTCAAGAGATCCCGCCTTCTTGAAAAATTAAACAATGAGTTGCGCGAAGAAAACCAAAATTGGTCGTTCTGTAGGGTCTTCTCTCAGGGAACAGAGTGTAGATAGAATTTATTGAACAGTGCAGGTAAGTGGTATCTTTGCATTTCCTTACATTGCTTGTTAAAAAAAAGTTATAAAAGCGTTTGAATTGAACTTTAAATGTATGTCGAACTGTAACGCCGTGAGGCGGAAATTACATTTCTAAACATAGTGGTCATCTCACTCAAAAGGTCCAGCCCAGTATGCCGTTATACGTGAACGTGCTGACAGATATTTTCTTCTTCTCTTAGAAAAGGTTTAGTCACTATAGATTCAAAGGCTTTGAACTGAAAAGCTTTTTTAATTTTTCGCCACTACAATATTTCTGTCAAAAGTCACCTTTTTTATACTTTTTTCATTACTTGTTTAAAAAGATTATATTTATTGCAGGATGCAGGCGTTTCTCGATTCCTAACGATTTCCCTTTTTAAACAATAATCTTTTGATAATTCTAATTTCAAAAAATCATTATTCTAGTTTCAATGTCGATTTCAGATATATAGGTTAGATATATTAAATTATCTTTGTTGACTTAACAAAAAGCGGTCAATTTTGCTAGGGTTACTTGTTTTAAATGGAAGAAAGAAATAATTTCTATAATTGTATAACATTCAAAAATCCTAAATCGAAGTTTAAGTCATAATCTTATAACTGTGCAATAAAATCATCCGAATGGTTCACTGTCGTAAAATGCAGAGCAAGCTTCAATTATTCAAACTATTCACAATGAGGGCTAAAATGTCTAATTTGATACATAGGCAGTTTGCAAAGTTTTATGCATTCGAAAATCTCATTTTCTAAAATGCTAAACTTTTTGACAAAAACCCTTATTGTCTATATCCACAATAATATTATTTCAAATCCTTTGTACTTTTAATAGTAAACTTTTTAAACTTTCAGTGTGAAATAATAACATTTTTTTAAATTTTCATTTCCATATTGAGTAAAAGTTCTTAATTACAAACGCATTTAATGAAAAATTATTCACTTTGAGGGCTTTTATTAACAGATTTTTTAATTTAATAGATTTTCATCTGAAATTGTCGTATTGTTAAATGTTTAATTTAACATTATTCTATTTTAAACACTTTCAAATAAAAAATTATTGAATGTTGCATGCTTTTGATTCAAAATAAATCACTTTATTAATTTGTCACGGTGATTCTGAACCATCTACAACCAAAAATGGTTGAAATCAATATTTACTATTTGCATAGGCATCTTTTTGATGATTTATGACTGGTTTATAGGAAAATTAAAAATTTAAAAGGGACTTTTACATACAAAAATATAAATTTAATTAGTTGACGAGTAGAGTCCATTTTCTCGGAACCTTATTAAATTTTCCCATAAAGCTTTTCAGCGTACAATTCCGCACTAATTTATGTTAAAAGAGCTTTCTTATCTGTTTAAATTAAAATTTTGATTTTTAGGAACGTTTTCTGCCTTTTGCGGATAATTGTAAAAATGTGTGTTAGCCCTTTATGGCATGCTAACCTTTATTTTCTGTACCCATTATACTTGTGCGAAAAATCAAAAACAAATACGTTCTGTTTTATTTTATTTTCCTCACTGACTTCTTGTTCCTTATGCCGAATATAGGGATATTCATTTTCTTCATATGAAATGAAAAATTGGCCTCAAGAAATACTTTTTCCCTGTGGTGTTCATTCTTTTCCTTTATAATAGTTCGAAGTCCGGATTAGAAAAATACATTTTGAATTTAAAAAGTAAAGAAAAGTTGTATATAATATATATTTCATAACGAGTGTAGAAGGAACTGTTCTGCACTAGCTGAGGATTTAATTTCTCCCAATAACGTGGATAAAAGCAAATTTTTATGTATCGAGGAGTGTTTAAAATCGCATTTTGTCCACGACGTTAGGAAACATTATTTTCAGAATAGAAAATTTGAAGAACTTAACAAAAATCTTAGCGAATTTTCGAAGAATTTAATTCTCCTCACACACATTTTTTTACTCCATCTTATCATAACGCCTGAATACTTTCACTTTCACGTGAAGTAGAGCAATATGTCTTTGAAAATGCATCCAATTCAACATTCGTCTATCTTTACTTCTCTTTATATTTCATCCTCTCTTTCTCTGGTTGCTTTGTTCAAAACTTCGTTAGGACCCCAATGCCCTTCCGACCTTCGAAAGCCTCTTTCGATTTCCTCGAGGGAGAGATTTCTTCGCAGGCGGCTTATCGGTCTCCCATTTCTCGATCCAGGTGCTCGATCGAGAAATAGAAGGTTTTCACGTATCTCGATACGTGGAGAGGGGAAAAGGACGATAACGATAAATCACACAGCTAAGACAACATATAGGTTGAACCGTTCAAGAGTCGAGACCAGAGTGTAGCAATGTAGCAGGAGCGGAAATAAACTGCTGGCAAGCATAAGGACGCGATTGCTCTCTTTACAGTGAAAGCGATGGAATCCTTTTGCAAAATGAACTGTCGTTTCGAGAGTCGTCCTTGTCTCGTTCTTTGTTTTGCAGAAAGGGATGACAGGCCATAGGACCTCAATCCGCCTGACATTTGACAGTTTCCGTAAACAAGTCGCAATATTTTGCCTACACGAATGGAAACTGGAAAGGAATAGTGAAATAGGGATGCTGAAGGTGGAAAACAGAAGACAGGATTTCAGATAATGTCATGTCGACCTTATCCGGGATAATCAGGTACACGTCTACGAATTCAAACGGAGAATAACTTCCAAGTTTTCATACACTTATTCAATTTAATATTTTATAATATTATAAACCTTTTCTTTTTGACGTAAAGTAATATATTTTATGAATTTTTATAAAGGACCATTTAAAATTAACGTCACACTATCAGAAAAAATTTAAGGATTTTACTTTGCAAGTTAAGATTCTAAATACAGTAGACTCTCATGAAGCACCCGCTTATTTAAGCCACGCCCTTCAGGCTTGGCGGGAAATATCTTTGAGAGACATTGTCGGATTTTCTTCATATCGTCTCAAGCACGCGCCTCTAATGCCGCGATCAAAAAGCTCCCCAAATTTAGAGATAATGGAAGGGAGAGCATTTGACGCGAGAAGGAACTTTGTGAGATTGTACTGTACTGAATACACATTTTTTCCTCTTTTTACCAATTCTTAAACATATTTCCAATTTTTTCTGCTTTTAAGAAACTGCCACCTTTTTCGATTTTTTTCTTTCAATGCGAAATGAACTTATAAAACCAAATAAGAAAATGCAACCTTTTTTTGTTGGAACCTCATTCCTTATTATGTAAAAGTCGACTATTATATTTCAATTATATTCTATATTGGTTGCAAATTCGACAATTTGGTTGGGAATTTACGTATTTTGTTGTAAATTTGTATTTTTTTTAGAAACATAATTTTATTAATTAAAAATTCAACTGTTTGATTCAAAGTTGACCTACTTTGTTCAAAATCAAACTTGTTAGTTGAACATCCTACTCTTTGGTTTAAAATTCAAATATTTGGTTGAAACTTCGTTTTTCTTCGGTAAAAACTTATATTGTTTGACTGAAAATTTAACTTTTTTTAAACAAAAATCCAGAAAAAAGGTAATCATATTGATTGAAAATATAAATGATTGGTTGAAGATTGAGAAAATTTATTAAAAATTTATTTTATGAATTGAAGAATCTCCTTTTAGGCATATTTGACTACAAATTTAACAATTTTGTTGAAAATGCGTTGTTTTATTTGTTTGTAAAAAATTAGTTTCTTTTTGAGGTAAACATTTCACTATTCCATAAATGCTTAAAAATTCGTCATTGTTAGCCGAAAAATTAATAATTTTGTTAGAAATTTATGTAATTTGTTTTAAACTCCTCTATTTGGTAGAAAATTAATCTTTTAATTGCAAATTAAAGTAGTTGGTTGCAAGATTCGAATACTCATTGCAAATTTCGGAAAGACGAGATACTTCGATTCGATTTTAGGTTAAAAATTGATAGTTTTCTTGTTTGAATTTTAACAATCTGACTGAATAATAACTATTAGGTTGAAAATTAACCTTTTGTTCAAATGCATATGTTCGGGTTAAAACTTCAGCTGCAACTTTTTTTTTATAATTTGTCTTTTTGGTCGAATTTAAGTACTATTTATTTAAAATAAAAATGATTCCTGGCTGAAATATCAACTATTACATGTTTCGTGTTGAGAATTCAACTTTTCGGTTAAATTTAAGTGTTTTTTATTTTTAATCTGTTGTTGACTGAAATATCAATTATTTTGTTACAAATTTGTCACTTTTCTTGAAAGGACAACAATTTGTTCGCAACATTTGTTAGAATGATAATTAATTTTGTTTTATTCAAAATTACTGGATTGAAAATTCTTCTTCGTTGATCGCAAATTCAACAATATTATTTTGTTGAAATTTTTATTTCCTAACTTACAATTGAACCTCGGATTAAATTGCATTTTAAAATATTTGTCTTTACGTCTTCAAGATTCAACTGACGGAGTAAACATGTAGCTGTTTGAGGTTGATGTTAATTAACTATTGTTAAAAAATATATTTTCTAAGAAATTCTACTCAGAGCTTGGGAACTCAACTCTTTTGTTATTCAGATATAATCTCTTTTGATGGTAAATTTATTTTTTTTTGAAAATTAAATAGATTTCGACTTGAAATCTGAAGCGTTTTATATTGAATTCAATATGATAATTATGCATGAATTTTATTTGAAAGTACTTAATTCCCTATTATTCCTCTATTTTCGCGATTGTGAATTCTGTTGAAAATTTATATGTTTATATTTTTGTCTTTTATGTGAGGCATTTATCAAATTATATCGATCAACAAATTTAGGAAAAAGTTTTCAAAATAACTTGACGCAGTTTTTGAACGGCGCCGAAAAAATTCCATATACTTTTAATTAAATCTGGATTGAATGAAACAAATATTTGTTTTTACCAAATAAATATTTGTTTGGTCCTGTATCAAAGAAAGAATTTGTTTGATAAAAACAAACATTTCTTTGTGTGCAGTGCTACATATAACATTTAAATTCGAATTTTCTTTCAATCGAAAATGTTATATTCTAAAAAATATTATTCTTCTAAAAAAATCTTACAAAGAAAGATCTCAATATAATATTCGAAGCAATATGTTTTTATAAGTATTATCCTACGAGCAGAAACGTCCTCGATTCTTTGATCCCCAGATGTCGAAGATTACGGATGAAGGTACTAAGCTCGAGGAGCACAAAAGTACGTCGTATTTATTTCCAGTCAGTAAAGGTTTGTGTGTGACTCTTTGACACGAGAACCGTTAATACACAAACCCTGATTTTTTCAAAAATAAAATAGATTCAAGCAATATTATATTAAGCACTTTGGACGATACGCGTTCAATAACCCAGTGCATACGAGAGATTAGAAACATGAAAATATTCTTTGCCACAATTCCTTACTTCCAGTAACTCTAGTGCTATCTTAAAGGGGGATCAAATTAATTTTCAGCACTGTAACAACGTTTGATAACAATGAAGAAAAGTTTGAGCCAAAATTATTTTATAGTTATAATTTATCTTCGGGCTTCGAACTCACGCTACTAATAACTATTTGGAAAAAATGATATTAAACTAAAATTATCTATAATTTATTATTATCATTATTATTATTATTATTTATTTTACTTATGCAAAAATTGTAGGCAAAACTCATAACCACATCAAAGACACGTGGGATGGCAAACTAAAATTGATCAAATTATCATTCCTGATGATTACACAGTTGTGTATCTAGACATATTTTCCCTTTTCAAATGAACCAGTGAAAGCTAACTAATTTCCAGTGAACTATTACTTATGGCTTGTTCGCGCGGGGCGCTATGTCATTGGTTGAATCTATCATTTGGCGTCACTGATATATTCAGTAATGCTGCTTAAGTTAATTCACTTACTGGGTCTCCTAGCTAAAGACGAAAAATTACTGGTTTTCTAGTGAATTCAAAATAATAATTCAACCAGCGATAACTTCACTGGTTCCGTTTAAGAGAGTTCAATGCACACAAACATAGCTTGGAAACGAATTATAAATGCTATCAATAAATAATAGAAATGACTAAAACAACATACATTTGCATTTTACAAACAAATTTTCGGCTTCCACATAGGCACATCAATTTACATAGATGACACAATAATTTGCCTATCAATAAATAAAGTAATTGATATTCTCCGAAAATTTAACTCTAAAAATAAAAAATTTAAATTTACTATCGAATTAGAAAAGAAAAACAAAATAATTTACATAGATTTAACAAGCTCAACAAAAAACTAATATAGACAGGTCGGTTTATTAATTTCGCTTCACATAAAGCAATTTACTACAAAATTAGTGTTATTTTTGGTCCAGTTGATAGAGTGATAAAATTATTAGATACAAAAAATTCATAATGAAAATTTAAGCTTTTAAAAAATTACTTTATTAAAAAATTCAAATAATGAAACAACAGATCTTTTAACCCATAAAAAGATTATTGTCATGGCATACGTTAATGGTTTTGATTGATTTCTTTTGAAAATTTTCAATGAAAAAGCAATTCTACGTTTTCTTCTTAATACACGAATGTTTTAAGGTGTGCTATGATATTCGTGAAATATCGGAATTTCTATCTACCACATTTTTTTGTGAATAATAACTTAAAGAGGATACAGGTCTGTATAGAAAAGCGCCGTTAAAGAACATTAAAAGATAAACGCACATACAGAGAGGAACAACTAATGGATATATATTAATGAAACTGGTCTAACAAAAATATTTTTTTAAAAATTATTTACTTAGAAAAAAATTACACTAATGCTACTAATTTCTCAAATTTCTCCAAAATTCACATATTTTTCATTTTCCCTTTAAACAGCGGGGAGATCACATGGCAGATAATGGACACACGGTAGATATTTATTAACTAAAAATTAGATGTACTTAAAAGAATTATGTCTTTAATTTATTAACACATATAGTGTTCTAATGATAAAATTAATTAAATTACTTATTTTACCTGCATAGGTATTTTACATTAACGCTTATCTACTACAGGTTCATTATCTATTCTAAGGTCTCAAAAAATTTAATCGGAGTTCAGAGGATACCAAAGTTTATGCAATTTTTGAATCAATTGTAAAAGATATTATGAATTTTATGTTAATTTACAGGAATTCAATGCATTTTAAGAAATTTTAAATGATTTCACCAAACCTGCGCGCATTTCTAGGACTTCTAAGGTTTTAGTGATTGAAGGATTTGAAATATTTGAAAATATTTTACAAGAATTCAAGAATTTTTCAAAATATCTAGACATTTTAAAGATTTTCAAAGATTTTCTAAAGAACTTTAGGGGATAAACTAAATAGAATAAAATTTTGCGGGGCTTCTAGGGATTTCCTAGGATTTTATTGCGTATCAGATGATTCCAAAGAGTAAAAAAATTTTCAAGGAATGTCAAAAGATATTAAGGATTTCGATATATTCTACAAAATTTTAAAATATTTCTAGGGATTTTACAATGTTTACATTTTTTAAAGAACGTGTATTTTAAACGATTATCAGGAATTAAGTGACATTTTAAGGAAATTGTACGATATTTATGAAATTTCAATTGATTTTTAAGCATTTTATAATATTGGAGGATGTTAACAACATTGGAGTATGTTTTAGAGATTTTAAAGGATTTTAACTGTATTTAAGGGTTTTTAATAGATTTCAGTAAATTTCAACAGATTCAAACAATTTTAAGGGATTTCTAAGCTTTTAATTTTGTAATATTTTGAGGGATATTAAAGAGCTTTATTAGATTTTATGAGGTTTTATGGGATTTCATCATTTTTTTAAAAAGTTTTAAAGATAATTAAAGATTTAAAGATTCTAAAGGAATTTAACGATATTTCGAAATTATTAAGGGTTTCAGAGAATTTTGTAGGATTTTATAAAATTTCAAAGGATTTAAAAAAAATAATCGAGGATATCAATGATATTTAAAAGATTTTAAGGCATTCTAATAGATTTTTAAGAGAACTTCAGGCAGTAAATGATATGAAATAAATTGTTCAGAAATTTCTATGGATTTTAAGAGATTCGAAAGCAAGTCACGCGATTTTATGATAGATGCATATTGTGTACGAGATTTTAAGAATATTATTAGATTATTATTAGAATATTATTTTTAATTTTTCAAATCAGTCCAAGACCGGAAGCATTGCATAGTTTTTTGTCCGTACATTTTTTATTTTTGAAATTGGGTTTTTTTTATATTATTTGAAATATTGAAATAAGCTCCTGCATTTTTGATACTTTAGAATTCACCGTGCTTAGAAGTGGATATTCAAAATCTTTTTTTTACATTTATAAAAAATATGATTGAAAGCTATTTAAGTTAATTAATGTTAGGATTTTTATGATTTTACATCCTACTTTACATTCATTTTGTTTACTATTCCTCTGGCAAAGCATTTTTAGCTTTGATTATATTGCACTAATTTATTAAATTTTACCCTTCAAAAAATAATGTCCTATTTATCATATTTTACCATTTTTTATAGCTTTTTTACAAAATATATACTTTTCGATTATGTTTCAACATTTATGATCTTAGCTTTTATTTTAAATATTGAATTCTTTCATGTACAACTTTATCACTCAAACAATTCTTCTTTTTAAGAAAGCTATCCAATAATATCAGTTTTATTTCATTCGTTTTTGTAATAATCCTATCCTTTCTTATTTCGTTTCTGAACTCTAAACTATTTCTCTTTCAAAAAATCATATTCTTTTCTATGAAATTTAACCAATTTTTTGTATTTTCTCTACCAATCATTCTAACCTTCCCGTGCAAAAATGTGCTCGGTTGGCCCTACTACAAAAAGGTTTCTGGTCGGATCCCGGCCTGGCTACCGCTGGCTGGGTTTCATGGACAGGAACCTTTCGAGAGCCGGCCGGGGCTACATTTTTCTCGAATCATCTTATGGCCTGGAGCCGACCGGGCACTGGTCAGGATACATTTTTTGTAGAAATTACACACTTTTTAAGCTGTGAAAATAATTAAGATATAATTATGGATGCTAGATTAATTATTATTTTAAAAGTAAAATTTAACTATATATTGAATCAGTGATACAGAAATAAGCTTTCTTTAAATACTTTAAAAAAACATTACATTTATTCGGATGTTTCAACTTATTGAATAAAACTGTTATCGATTCTGATATGTGCAACAGCAGAAGTCCTAGAATTTTTATAATTTTTATCTAGTTTCAGACAATTTTTATTCTGTGCACTTTCAAAGTTACCGCCATGTATAGCGCCTTCGGCGCTTGGCACGTGCTTAGAAACTAAGGAATTTCAGTTTCATACCTCGAAGGAGGATGCATTTATGTCCCGTCATTTCTTTGAATTTTGCAAATAAACTCGAGATCCATAATTAAAATCAACCTTATTTTAGTAATTAGTTTGAAAAGCCCACTTAGTGCGCGGATAATTACTATTTTGAATTAAACTACTGTTCTGTATAAATGTTATCCTTTATTTCTTTCTAACCTAAAATCACCACGTGGTTTCCAAAATGGAAAAATGGCTGGAAGATTCTATCATCAGTGATTAAAAATCTACTTCATTTTCCTCGCCATAATTGGTTGACTGGATTTGCATGTTAAAGTTCACCGTATTTTTTACGATGAGCCTTAAAAAAAAAACAAGTAACCAATTTCCCGCGATAAACACCAATTTCTAAACGCTTCGTGGCCAGATTACCCTACCGGATCCCGGCCGGTATTGAAGCCGGGATCCGACCAGTTTACCGTGAAGTTTTTGGCCGGATCCGGGCCGAATTCCCCGACCAGCGCCCGGTTTAAACCGGGGCTATCGGGCTGGTACACGGCTAAATCCCTGATTGGATTCCTACACGGGTTTCTGTATCATAATTTTTTATCTCACTCTTTTTAAATGTCTTCTTCGAAAATGTTGGTTTAACAAATTAAAATTGTTTCAAAAATGATTTTTAAGCAATAAGAAGTATCTTCATAGGAGGTGCTAATGAAATTTATTAATTTTGTTTAAAAATGCAGTTCTCTGCATTATTCTAGTTAAAAGTTACATTTAAAGACTAAAAGATTATTGCAACTATGCACAATAACGTGAATAGACCATGTTGATCTGTGATTAAAACCATTTAGCTCATGTTACTGATATCGGTATATTTTTTATATTTTGTTAAAAAAGAGTTTAAAAAAGTGGAAAATGTTTTTAAAAGTATAGATAAGTGATGAAAATTTCTAACCTACTAAATTCTTTTCAGTTCGTTGAAAAATTTGCAAAAAATGTAATTTTTCTTCTTTATTACTGTCACAAGTCAAACAATAAGAAGTGGTTTAAAAAACTAAAAACAAGTAAATTCGACTGTTCTGATTTGTTATATGGCCTCATTAGCTTATTTTGTTATAATGCTATCGTTAAATTGCAATCAAACGCTGAGAAAGTATTGTTTGAACAAATAATATACAATATAAGAATGAATTAAAAACTTAAATTCAGCCATTAAAAATGATCTGTGAAAAAATCTATGCAAAAGTAGTATTTACGACCAATTTACTGCAAAGGACATGATTCAGTTTTAGAGGGCGGTTTATGGGTTATGCTGGAAGGGGGTAGGGACGGGGAATCGACATAAAAAATAAATGCATATGTCACATTCGGGGAAGTGATTTTAAGAGGTCCCTGTAAAAATGAGAATTTCATAAAAAGTGATAAAACTAGATATAAAACGAAATATGAAATCTTAAAAAGAAGAATATTATAAACAATAAAAAGAGATAGATAAGGATATAAAATTTTAAAGAGTTATTTGGATAAAATATATTGAAATACAATAAAAAAGAATGAATCTAATATAAAACTAATATAAGAATGATTAGTAAATAAAAAATTATGAAACAGAATAGAAAGAGACAGAATAAGACTGCTGTTGAATAGACTAGGACAAACAAAAGACCAACCAAAGGAAGTAGATCAAAATAATATTATATTTAAATTACTTATACAAATTAAACGTTTTCGTTAGGATTCACCTGTCACGGCAGATACATTAATTAGGATAGGCGGAGTACGTTTTTTAACTGCAGAGTGCCTTCAATCATTCATCACTTGATCTCCTAATTATAAAGATTTACGACCTAGCAGCGAATTGAGTTTTTAAATGAAAGGTATATATGAAAACGATATCGTAAAATAGTTAGATTAATTAATTATTATATTAATCATAAATAACCTTGCTAGGTGAGCTATTTTTAAAGTGTCAAAAAATCATTTGTAAATAATTTATGCAGCAAAATTATTAGTCAACCCTCCTTAGTATGTATATTAGGGTAGTGTTCAAATTTCTATCCTAAATTTTCATGCTCATTTCCTCAAATTTATTCATATTCATAAAAAATTCCTATTTAAAAAAAATCAGAATCGTCAGTATTACGTGGTTCAAGTTGACCTTAAACATTTCTGTTCAAAATTATTGATAGAATCCGAATCAAGGATTAATTTTTTAATTACACCCCTATTAGTCTGTTTCACAGGATTCCCAAAAACACCCATACGTTTAAAGTTAGGGTTTGCCAATCCTTAATGCTAATCATTTATTTGAGGTTTATTTTATTGTGAAATTGTTTCTAGTCCTTAAGATATTACTTTCCAATGTTAAATATATGTTCAAATAAATTGTTCAACCCGTCTTTCCTCTTAAAAGAGCGTCGGGGGTTACCTTCAAATATCCTTAGATTGGCTTCGGGGGGATCGAAACGTAAACAGTGAGGGCCCCCAGACTCGTTTCACATTGGAA